>CM076583.1:793052713-793269600 GCA_034641835.2 Pinus albicaulis
GAAGAATGATGTCTGGGATGTGGTTCCAAGACCGAAGGACAAATCAGTTGTCACCGCGAAATGGCTCTACAAGATCAAGCATGGATCTGATGGAAGTGCTGAAACGTTCAAGGCAAGATTTGTTGTCCGTGGCTTCTTTCAAAAGGAAGGAATAGACTATGATGACATATTTGCACCTGTGGCACGATATACCACCATTCGATCAATCATAGCCCTTGTTGCTACGCAAGGATGGAGTCTTCATCAGATGGATGTCAAGACCGCTTTTCTGCATGGTGCAATAAAGGAAGAGGTGTATGTGGAACAACCTCTGGGATTTGAAGTTCAGGATCGGGACACTCATGTCTGCAGGTTGAAGAAAGCCCTCTATGGGTTAAAGCAAGCACCCAGAGCTTGGTACGAGAGGATGGATAGTTACTTGATGAAGCTGGGCTTCACTCAAAGTAATGCTGATCCGAACCTTTACTTCAAGGTTGTGCAGGAGAAGCCTCTCATTCTAGTGCTGTATGTGGACGACCTCTTCCTGACAGGTGCTGACCCTCTCATTCATCAATGTAAGAGGGAGCTCGCTGCCGAGTTCGAGATGAAGGACCTAGGATTGATGCACTACTTCCTAGGCCTGGAGGTCTGGCAGAGACCTGGAGAGATTTTCCTTTCTCAAGGAAAATACATTGTGAAACTTCTAGAGAGATTTGGTATGGTGGACTGCAAGTTCGTGTCAACACCAATGGAACTCAACTTCAAGAAGTTGAGTGGCAGCGCTGCTGGGCCTATCTTGGCCAATCCTACTGAGTATCGTCAACTCATAGGAGCTTCGATGTTCTTAGTGAACACCCGACCGGATATATGTTTTGCAGTGAACACTTTGAGTCAACAGATGGTTGAGCCTCATCACTTTCACTGGGTTGGTGCCAAGAATCTTCTGAGATATCTTCAGGGCACGATAAACCATGGGCTGAGATACACTGCCGGGAGTGTGACACTCCGTGGATATACTGATGTCGATTGGGCTGGCAGTGTGGTGGATCGTAAGAGCACATCGGGATGCTGCTTCAATCTTGGTTCTGCTTCGATTTCATGGATGAGCAGGAAGTAGAAGTCGGTGGCTTTGAGCACCGCAGAGGCCGAATACATTGCAGCAAGTATGGCCTGTTGTGAAGCAGTTTGGTTGCGAAAGCTCTTTAGTGAGCTATTTGGACATGTGCTAGATACCACCGTGATACTCTTTGATAACCAGAGTGGGATTTGCTTGACCGAGAATCCTGTGTTCCACGACCGATCCAAGATATGGAACAGCGAGGCGCCGTAAGGCTCGATCATATAGGAACTGATGAGCAGGTCGCGGATATTCTCACTAAGCCCCTGGGGAAGGTCAAGTTCCTAACCTTCCATGAGAGACTTGGTATCGTGGAACGACCCTATGATGTGGGTCCTGTTGGACGATGAGCTCGAGGAGCTTTGGGGGGCTTTGGGGACAGCTTCTCGGAGCTATGAGCAACCACAAGGCTAGGCTTGCCAAACCTTGTTGGTGTGTTTGGACCCCACCGTTGTGATTATTGAGTTGGTTCACCTCTCATTATCTGTGCCCCGTATGCATCCTACCCATTGAGTTCAGGGCTCATGGGAAGTACCTCTCATTTGGCCAATGAGATGGGAAAAGCTAGAGACTAGTAGCAAAGACTGATGGACGCATCAGAGATTGCCATACTCTCTATCTAGGATGGCACGGTCCAACCACTTGATCTGGGATCAAGTCTAGTGAGGTTTCGGACCTCCGCCTGACTTCAGGTCAGATGAACCAACTTCGGGTTGGTTGGAGACTCTTTGTGAGTCTGATAGAGGTTTCGGACCTCTGGGCTAAATTTGTCAGCCAGGGGATGATGTCTTTGTGACTGACCCACTTCTGTTCTGAAATAAAGAGGCCAGCAAAGCAAGTTACGGCGGGATGACGCACGATGTTTGATTGCACTGGTGGATGGAGTTCTCCCTAGTTGAGAGGGAGTGTTAAATTTGGACAACTAGGTCCAAACTCCATCTTGTGATACTCAGATGAAGATTCCAATATTTGTATTGGATTCCTCTTTCGGAGAGGTGTAAAATCGATATAAAATTGATTTTAATCTGATGAGCAGAACATTTATTTTGAATTTATTATTTATAATAAATTTAAGTGCAAGTCGGCCTTAAGGTTTTACACCCCCAACAGATGTGTCACACACCTCAATGATGGATATAAATACAGTCAACGTTGGAGAACTTTTCACTCATCTCATCCACACACTTCTCATTATCTACAAGCATTTGAGAGGCAGTTTCATCTCCCACGTGAGAAGAAGGACGAAATCTACTGCAGCTAAAGGACGAAATTTACCGCAGCAAATTTTCTGCAGTTAGGGTTTTTGGGCAAGTTTGACCAGCGTTGACTTTGGTCAACGCATGGTCCGTTTGAGCTGAAATTTTGTGGAGAGTTCGATTTTTGTAGGCCGTACTCATTGGCACAAAAATCGAGGTCAAACAGTTGACCGAAGTTGGAGCTGCGTTGACTTTCTTGTTGCTGCCCTGCGTTGACTTTTTCTGGACTGCGTTGACTTTTCTGGGGTTGACTTTGAGTTGACTGGATAATTGATTTGAGGATTGTTGTGACACATTTTGGGTTGGCCGACCAAGAAGACTTTGCTGGTTGAAGCATCCTGCTGACCGCCGTAACGCACCAACACATTCTCCTGTTTCTGGTTTGTCTTCTATAGATCCACTGGTATGTTCTATCAGCATTTTACTTAACTATTTATGTGATTGCTGTTATAAAAGTAAAATTGCATCAAGCATAGAACATCTACAAAAATTTACAGTGTGCCCTTACAGCAACACATCTATGTCTCGGTACCCATGGCTCTTGACAAGTGAAACACAATCTCTTTTTCCTCAACTCCCTCCGGAGATCAAGGTCAAGAGGCTTCTTCAGTGAGCTCTCCTTGGGTGGAGCAGCTTTCCCTTCCTTCCCCTTAGAGGAATGAGGAGCTTTGCTTTGGAAAGTTGCCTTTGCTCTTGGCAAGGCATCTTGGAGATCTCTAGCCCTCTCAATGGCATTATGCAAAGTGATGGGCTTGGTAGACTTAACCAACCCATGCAAAGGTTCCTCCAGGCCATCAATGAACATGTAGACTCTCCTTGCTACTGATAGATCAGGGACCATTACTGACAATCTCAAGAATTCAGAGATATAGGCCTCTGCATCTCCTGTCTGCTTTAGCTTTGCCAAGCTTATAAAAGAGGCCTCTAGATCTTTCCGATCAAATCTCTCCACTAGTCTCCTAGTGAACTCAGCATATGTAGACACATTGTTGTGTCCCAATGTAGATAGTCCATGAAACCACCAGTTGTGAGCTTCTCCCTCAAAATACAGCGCAACAATCTTGATGGCTTCTATTTCGGGCACTTTATTCAACTGGAAATAGATGTCCAACTTTTCCACCCATGCTTTGGCAGAACAAGAGGATGTTCCATCGAACTTGGGCAAAAAGAACCTGCCCATAGTATGTTGTCTCCCCTAGAAGAAACCACCATCTCTGTACTGCTGCCATGGTCTCCTTCGGTCCTTGAGATGGAAAAAGTCTTGAAAGCTCAAGTTATCCTTGAACCTTTGACTTTGTGAGTCATATTCTACAAAGTACCCTTCCAGGGAGGTTGGCTCTTGCAGTCCTTCATTCTCTACAACCAAGAAGGTAGGCATGGTAGAGCGTTGTGAAGCCTGTGGAGCTTGTGGCAAGCTCACAGGTTGACCAGTCCCAAAATGAGACATTTCAGAACTTTCTCCTTGATGGAATCTCCCAAGGGATTCCCTCATTCTATCCACCCTCATCTCCTTTATCTCCTTGGACAGATCTTGCATAGCCTCCAAGAGAGTTTTTGCAAACTCCTCTGCTTCCTTATCTTTATCATTCACAGATTCAGGGGCTTTCCCCTTGTCAAGATCAACATTGGTGTAGTCATACTTTCTATGACTTCTATTTTGGTACCTCCTCTCCCTCTCAGTGGGAGGATCCTCATCTTCGGAATGCAGCATGACTGGTGCTCCAATGGTAAGCACAGACTGTGCCAAGAGTGGAGCTCTGATACCACTGTAATATCCCCTTTTCAGGAATATCAAGATTCTATTCCAGAGATTGACTGTAGGGGAATTTACTGGATATGTCACCTTTAAAAAGAAAGGATGAGATCCAGAGGCTACCTGGCCATCTGCAGACTCTGTCTATAGAACTTGGAATAATCCCCTTTTTAGGAATTTCAACAGGGTGTTCAAAAAAAATGCTGTATAAGTAAGACTCTGCAAAAATAACGCAGATCAAGGCTTGGTTCCCCTCATTTATGTTGTATGAGACTTATATATGGAATTTCATCAGAAACAAATTAGTTTAGACTATTTAAACAGATCTCCCAAAAACTTGACTAGCTAAAAAGCACCCAAAGAGGAAGGCTGCAACAAAATGCAAGCACTGCTTCAGGGATTGCGCAGTTTTAGCAGATGTTCAGAGGAGACCAGCAAGGAGACTTATATTTCAGTCTTACAGCAGCAAATCAACATTATGATAAAGCCCTTTCATTATACAGTAGAATGCATGAGCCAATACAACAATAAATCTTCAGAAAAGAGAGCAGGAACACAAGTATATTTGCAGAAATGCTTCAACAGCGTTATTTTTCAGGAGGTTCAGCAGCTGGAAGTTACAACTTAGATCTAGGATAGATCTATGGACAAAATATCAGATCTATACCAGATCTGGAGACTATAGTTTTCTCTACAAGATTCACTTGGAATTTTTACAAAAGCATGCATGAATAAGAGTAGATCTGAGAAACAAGTTGCAGATCTGAAAACTGCTGCAGTAAATTTCTGAATATGACATTTCATTACAATGGATCAGATTTGAACAGAACATAGATCAACAAGCTAATCCATGGATCACCTAGTGGAAGGCAAACCCCAACACTAACAATCTCTGATCTAAACTATGAGCAAAACACCATGAAGAGATTTATAACAAAATAACGCAGTCTTCCAACATAGACAACGCTATGGCTCAAATGTCATAGATAAACACTGTAGAAGTACAAATCTGAAGCATAAGGAAATGATACACTCTTCTAGGAGGTCAAAGGACCCACTCCATGGAGAGAGGCTCTCAAAATACACTAGATCTCTGCAGATCTAGATCACCACTTGCTGCCGCTTGTAGAGACAGCAAAACCCTCAATGGATCAGCGCTGCCAATGTAAGTAGGAGCTTGGCCTCAAGCCTAATAGTGGTTCAATTCAACAAACTTTCCTCCTTGAATCATCAAAGGAAGAGGTGAAACTCCTGCATAGGAATTCCAGATACAATCCTCCACTCAACAGCAGAGAATGGTATTTGTCTAAGCAGACAAATACTCAGAAATATGATCTATCAACAACCTTCTCTTTCTGCCCTCCTTTTCCTTTTATAAGATGAGAAAGCTCTTGCAAACCCTAAACCATCTTGATGAGTTAGCCCTTTTCACATTAGAGGCTCCCTTTTGGAATTGCGCTGTCCCTTTTGGAGATGCAATAAACCTAGAGATCGCTGTTGATTTGGTCAAGGTTGACCCATTCTTTAGCTCAAACCTCTTTCACACCTGCAAGTGATTATTTACATAGCCCCGATTTGTCTTTGTTCACATGGGCATTGATTTATTCAGACTTTTTAGGAGTTTTACATGTCCTCCTTTATTCATTTATTCATGAAACAGGAATTAAAACAAAATTGAATGTTCCTCTTAGCTAAGGCTAAGTGGGAAAATTACACACACACGGAGGCAAAGCACTGAGACTAAGCTGGAATTCTAGGGCGTGGTTTGCTAAGAATTTCTAGCAGTGTTTCAGCTGCAGAGAGGGGTAGTTTAGGAAAGGGGATGGTCTGATCCCAGTGCCTAGAATCAACAAGAGGCAGAGAGCAGCTTCCAGAGGCAACGCAGAGAAGCAGAGGCAGCAACAATAGTTATGCACGACAGTGCAGAGGGCAGCTTCAGCTACGCAGTCCCTTTTGGGGCAGCATTGGGCAGCAGGGGACCCTCCAGGGTTACCCAGAGACCCTTCTAGGGCAGCGTAGGGTCTGCGTCACCCATTCTGGGGTCATGCAGCCCTCTGCAAGCTAGTGCGGACGCACGCAGAGGCTGAACGGGTTGACGCAGGGGCTTCAGGGGCAACACTGAGGTGTCTAGGGCCAGAAATTGGCTGAGTCTTGTAAATCCCGTTTGAGGGTGTGGATCAGTCAGTCTTTTGATCTCAGAACAGTAGGTTAGCTGAAGATTTATATTTTCTTTGTCGGGTTAATGAGTGTGGTGCCTAGATTTGCTGTATTCAGAAAACTACTTAAGAATATAAACCCTCCAGCAGACATAAGATCGGTTTTCTCGCATTGGGTTTTTCTAGGGACTATTGTCCATAAAATCTTATGTGTGACTTTGTCTATTATGCATGTACTTTTCTGTTTTAGATCTGAATCGGTGAAAGTTTGTTATGTGTTTACTTTGATGTTAATTTGAATATTTCAACATTAATAACTTGTTTAAGTAGGAGAAGTATAACCAGATCTAACAATATATTTCTGCATAAAGTAACTTTCAGAAATTTTCACATAGGAAAATTTAAGAACATGCCCCAGGGGAGATTCTAACACAATCCCAATACCTTTACCATGCCTAGATGATGCACCATCGAAATGCATATACCATACTTGACTCTTCAGATCATTTATACTTTGACTCTGAGGGGATTATGGAATTAGACAAAATAATGTAAATCCCCACGTCAGGTTTGTCGGTGATCACCTCATTATGAGGTCTCTTAGGGTCTTCCACATGGAATCTCCTTTCTAGATCCCTATTTAGTCTAATGAACCCAGAACCTCTAGGAGAAGGAATCATAGCATATGATCAATTCATTTGGATACTTCCTCCTAGATTAGAGGCCCATTTCCTATATAATAACATACCCCAAGCATCAGGAACATCAACTACAACTATGTCCATCACGATCATAATGTCAAGGTAGACAGACATATGGACTTGTAAATCCTTTATTAACCCATGAACCTCGATTTTATTAGAATCCATGGCACATATGTTGTAGTAAGGCCTGGAAATCCTTAAATTTATCTGTTCCATGACCCTCTTAGTCATAACACAAGTTGAAGCGCCTGAATCTAACATGCAATTGTACAACTTGTAACCATTAACCATCAAGGTAATGAAAAAAGGTTGATGCTCATTATTGTTAGAGTCCATATTTTGCAAATAGACAGGAGCATCCTGGTAGATGATCTCAGGAGCCTTCTCTTGAGCAACATTAATACGAGGATTCTCAATGGCATTTAATAACTTAGACTTTTGGAAATGAATTTTCAAAACCTCGGTTACCGGAACCCAGATTTTGGAATTGTTCAACCATCCACCCAAGTCAATATTCATTCCAGAGGCGAGGCTAAAATTTTGAAGGGGAGCATGACTATCACTTTGATATTTATCCCTTCTTTTATAAGTTAGCCCCTTATCTTTCACAATTTCTAAATTTTGATCTGGAGAGGGCCTTTCACTGAATACTTTAACCAGCATATCATTGTCATGGTCAAAATTATTGGTACTGTGGGAAGATCGAAGGTCTGATATCATGACTATGCTCCTTAACCCTTTCCCAATTTTCATTTGATAGATGATATTCCCTACCAATGACATTAACCTGGTTACTTACCCCAAACACCACACTTTCCACAATTCCCTTAATAGTGGGGCAAGTAGCTTCTTCATGCAAGGCATCACAAGCCCTACAATATGGAGGAGCATCCTCAATAAGATTGGCAGATTCAAGGGGATTTGGCGGTCGATTCTCGTTAGATTGCCCTTTCCTTTGCCAAGCATTATGCTAAAGAGTACTTATCTCTTTAGCATGGTTAGAGATTAATTTTACTTGGTTAAGCTCCATGCTTTCAAGCTTTTGAAGTAACTTCTGCACAGGATCATCTTTAGATTCCTTCACTTCTTTACCCTTGGGCTCTGTTGTCGCACACAATGTCTAGGCACCGCGACAACGACTCAGATCGGGGGCTGTCACCCTGATCCCCAAATCTCTCTATTTAAGCCGTCTCCTTGCAGACTAAGGGGGGTAGACCCTAATGAAATGGAAGAAAGAGAACTGGTTGAAAACCAACCAATTCAGGAGACACAGTCAAACGACCAAGTACTTGTTAAGATTTAATGAGATTTTACAGATTCGATTAGATTAAAAGTTTAAGACCAGTGCCTTGTGGAGTCAAATTATCCCGTTACGAAATTAAGATCAAGTAGTTGATAGATAACTGCTACTAAAAAGGACAACTATCCTGTTATGAAAATACCAATCCACCACCATCATATTCAATTCTTCAATTAAATGCTCAATTTATCAAACTGGAAGATAACCCCTTTCCAATAATGCGATTTAACCTTATATTAAGTATAAGCTCATAATGTATTCAAAGAGAACCAAAACACTTTCAAAATCTTTCAATATCATGCATTAACAATGTTCGATCTAGGAAATAAAGGCATGCAATTTATCATCACTTGAAATATTCTCAAAGTTGACCAGGCAATTAACATCAATTTCAATCAATTTAAAACCACAATTAGAGCTAGTTAAACAATCATTAATTCCAACTAAGCATGAAAAATACTTCCAACCAAATGCGAGATTTAAACAATTTAAATTCCGAAAAGATATTATCATGAGAGGACCATCGAACTCAAATGCTAAAAATTTCCAACAATTCCGAATTCAAATGATATTCTCAACAATTCCAATCCAGAGTTTTAAATTTAGTCTATAGTCAAACTTTAGAATAAAAATTAAGAGTTCACCTTTGACTATGCAAGAATTTAGCTCTTTAACACCGCTTCCAAAATTTTTTAATTTAAAATTTCCTAAAAAATTTCATTAAAGTTTTTGGTCCTTTTTAAATTTTTTTTATATTTTATATTTTCTTTTTTAAATCTAAATGAAACTACAAATTAAAAACAAACAAATCTAAAACTCTACAAAAATGAAAAGTTCAAGATTTAAAGAGTTAGATTTTTAATTTTAAAGTTTTTTTTTTAAATTTTAAAAATTAAACTAAAATATCAAATCCTAAAATTAAAATAAATGTGACTTGACTTTTGCAACCTAAACTAACCTCAAAAAATAAATAAATCAAACATCTAAAGTCTAAAGTTAAAATTAAAGAATTAAAATGCATTAGTCTAGATGAAATTAAAAAAGGTAAAAAAAAAAGAAACTAAAGAGCAATGCTTTTTTGTTTTATGTGTTAATGTTTTGCAGGTCGAAAGGTTGCAGCGTGAGCGTGAAGAGGGATGCGGATGGACTGCGTGAGGTAAGGGAGGACAGCGAGGATGTGGAGAAAGGGCTGTGGCAAGGTAAGCGTGAAGGAAGCAGATGCAGGTAATGACAACAATGAGGAGGGCACAAGAAAGGGAATGACAGGTTGCCGGACGAGAGAGCTGCAATAAGGGAAAAAGGTAACGAAGTATAGCATGGGTTTCAGGAAAAAATGCCAACGGGAAAGGCCTGCAAAGGATATGCGAGGGAAATGGAGGGCTACGTTGAGCAGACAACGAATGAAAGCAAATGGCAAGGAGCAACGGTCGACAAGGAGCAATGGAGGATGTGTTGAGAGGTAAGGTGAATGCGCTGAGAGGAAATGAGAGCTGAGGCAGTGTGAAGACAACAACACGAGGATGGCAGCCACAGAGAAAGATGACGCAGGCACAACTAGTGCAAAAATAATTCAAAATTTTTCCTTTCACCCAGCAGAACTGAACTTAAAGTTTGTAGTAAGATCAAGCCCAGAGCTGCAACCAGATTCGATCCTGAGACCAGATCTTACCCTCCAGGGCTTAGATCTAGCTCAGATCTGAAATTTTTTCTGAGAATCTCCCAATAGAACCTGCAAAAAAACAGAAACAAAGAAACCAAAAACCCAATATATGCACAAAATAAAAACCCCAAAACCCCGACGAGTAAAATAAAAATAAGCGGGATTTACAATGCTGTTTTACAGATCAAGGCCCTGATGGCCAGATTTAAAACCGTTCAGCACAATTCAGAAAAGAAGAAATTAAGAGAGAGGCACAAGCCCTATAAAGAACCCTGCAAAAAATTGAATTTAAGATAAGCTCGGGGAATTAGATCCGGAGGGCTCTTCAGATCTTATCTCCTTGGGAGTCAGCTGGTCCAACCGAGAACTTCCCCAAACACACAAATCTAAATTCGAAAAATTTATGCACACTTAAAGTTAAACTGTTAAATCAATAGAGAAATAAGGTAAAAGATAAAATTTTCAAGAATTAGAGATAGCGGTTAACTCAATCCAATTAATATTCTTACCCTAAATCCAGTAACCTAAGCAAGATACCTATGCAATAGATTACTCTACGAGAGCCATTAATCAACAATTTATTGAAATAATCACCAGCAGAATATTAAGGACAAGTTTACCATAAAATGCTGAAGAGGAACACCACCATCAAAATAAAACCCCAAATGCTTCGTTTTGTATTATTCCAGAAAATATTACAGGAGAGCTTCAAGAGCAAGTACACGATCAAGAGATCAGATGATTGAAAGACTGAAAAAGACCTCTAATTTATAGGATAAAATCCTCAACGGCTAGTTTGGTTGATCCATGTCAAAGTATTCTCGACCGTTAAAAAATATTTAATCATCTTTTAATCTCGTCTGTCGAAATTATAAATTTTTGAGGAGATTCGAATTTATCGTTTAATTCATTTTTAATTAACTCAACAATTATATTTTTGAGTTAATTACCCAAAAAATTTGACTTTGACTTAACCACCAAGGCCCAAGGGTCCAAAATTTCTTGAAATTCTCAATATTCCCTTGGCCTGGGACCTTTAAAAATTTATTGTTTAGAGACCCATGAATTTTGCCTTTGAAGAATTTTAAATCACCTAAGACTTAAAATTAATTAAATTTCTGGCTTAGGATTTTTAATTTAACTTGGCCAAAAAATTTAATTAATTGACTGAGTGGGGATTTAATTATTTTTCCAACCCTCTTTACATAAGATAAATACATTTTGACACGTGAAGGGGGAAAACCCATTCGTGATAGACCCTCAAATAGCTACCCAACTTTGCGACTCAAAACATGATCTAGTAGACCAAGTAGTTTGTAATATAATAATCTAGCCAATTAGCTAGGATTATTTCCAAACTACTTTTACAAAGACTCGATAGAAAACACTAAGACTCACTTAATATCTTGACGACAAAATCCACCCTAGCTTTGGGGTGAGGCTAGAGGGAAAAACTCTGCCGATCACTTGTGTCGAGAAACACAAATGAATTAGTGAGACAAAAAACCTCTTAGGATAGAAATCGTCACCAAAATACTAGGCTTACCTAGGTTGTTACATACATGATGGTATTACTTAGAGCATTTACATCATAAACATGCATAATGGATTTACATCGTTTACAAAACTGTCGACTGATGATGAAATCTGAATGGCATGAACACCTCGAATATGATGAATCCTATTTGCAAAAATGGGGGTGTACTGCTATGGGGTCGTTGACACAAAGTGGTCAACAAGCTCTTTTAACTTTGTGGCAGTTCTATCAAAGCCCAGAATCTCAGATTTCCCAGATGCCTTCTTATCGTTCTCAAGCTCTTTGGCTAAAGTTTGACACACCTTATAATTAGCAATTTTAGCACGTCTTAATTCATAAGAGGTATCAGCGTTAAAAGCATCAATGTAGAATTCCCAGAGAGATTTATTAAGAGGTTTATAATCTTGAGGTAATTCCCTAACAATACCATTAAACCTTCTGTTAAATTCCCCAACAGCTTCATTTTCCTTTTTTTTATGATACTCAGGGCTTTAACCAGATGCCTTTCTTCCCTTTTATCTCCAAAATTATCCTTGAAGGCATTAGTAAGAGCTTGTAATGAATTGAAGGAATGATTAGGTCTTTCGGTGAACCAATCTAAAGCATCCTCTTCCAAAGAGAGCACAAAGAGCTTCATCCTCACATCCTCTTGAGCAACATTAGCACCACCCCATTTGTTAATGAAATTCCTAAAGTGATTAAGATGATATTTAGTGGTTACCACATTATTTCCTTGGACAGAAGGAAATTTATCCATACTTGTTCTGGTCATGCGGGTAACCCTGAATGTTAGCAAAATTGCAAGGAAGATATAAGTCATCCATGATGTCTTGTTGAATGGGATCTGAAAAAAGCGAATGGATATCAGAGAGAGCTTCTTGTCTAATATTATCAAGGTGTGCATGGGAAGAGACCCTGTTTAATCGAGCTCTAAATACCTTTTCAGGATCTGGAGTGGGATTAATCAGGATACTTGGATTCCTTCTAGTGAAAACCTTTGTAGGAAGTGAATAAAGTGGAGTTGCCACTTGGAAAAAAAATCTAACTCAGACACTTGAAATGAAAATATGAAGGATAAAGATGAAAAAAGAGAATTGTCGTAAAGCCAAGGTCCAATAAATTGGTCCCCGACAACGGTGCCAAAAAATGTTGTCGCACAAAATGTCTAGGCACCGCGACAACGACTCAGATCAGGGGTTGTCACCCTGATCCCCAATCTCTCCGTTTGAGCTGTCTCCCAATAGCAGACTAAGGGGGTAGACCCTATGGAAATGGAATGAGGGAAGATTAGTTGGGAACCAACCAATCTAGGAGACACAATTAAGCAACCAATACTTGTTTAGATTGCGCAAGATTTTGAAGGATTCAATTAGATTTGAGGAAAATGATACCAGTGCCTTGTGGAGTCAACTGTCTTGTGAAGAAAATAAAGGCCAAGTAACGGATGGAAAACTACTGCTAATGATTTGACTGTCTTGTATGCAAATGCAAAACCTGAAACTATGTGAAATGCAGGGGCTTGGGTAATTTTAGTTAAATGCCTGTTCTAAGTTTGATCCCTTTATTTTTCTATTGACCAAGCTTATGCTTGGAAGTAAAATTTTAATGTGAAAGTACTAGCTTAGTATGCAAATGCAAAGTGAAATGATGTGATGGTGGAAGAAGGGTCTAAAATATGAGTTATTTCTGAAATATGCTGCAAGTGTTTTTTAACATAAGGCTCAAAAAAATGATCTTAATGTGAAAACAAATACTTATACAAGCAACGTGAAATATGAAGTCTGCACAAATAATTACTTAAAACACAACAGGAAACCAGCGTAAAATGTTGGAAATAAAACACTTTATATTCAAAAATCCATTTGCATGAGGTACTCATTCAGAGACATTAGATGCATAAGTAAAGCTAAATTAGTCTACTTGAATGAGCATGTAAAACAAATATATTTCAGGAATTAGATGAAGTGTTTAAATTCATACTACAACAACTAGGTGCAAAGTCTGAAATATCAGTTCTAGTAATATGCTTTTAAAACCAATGATAATGCCAACAATTTATTTTAAACCAGTGATCCTATAACCATGCAAGATTCAGATTTTTTCTATGTAACAGTTGAAACTTCAAATGACAAACTGATAATTAATAATTCAGAAATTTTTTGAGTTTAACTATTCTCAATATAGTGATGCATTTAATCTTAAAACTCAGAAATAAATTACCGAAAAAAAAACAATGAGATAATGTTCAGAAATTTGTCAACTAGCATGCAAAAGCTTTTGAAAAATAAATCTATTTCTAAAATGTATTGGAGGAAAAGATGCAAACTGAATTTGCTGCTAATTTTTAGCTAATTGAAACTTTATGGCAGTGGTAGTCTTGCTTTCAATTAGATAAATGAAATGGGGGAAGGGTTTAGAGGATGTGTACCAGTTAGCCCCTAGGGGGCTTGAAAACACTTGGAGATAAGCTGCCCAAGTCATTGAATATCTTCAAATCCAAAAGGCAACTCAAATTTTTTTTTGAGAATTTTTTGTTAAAATTTTGTTAAAATTCTAAGGGAAGTTTATGGTGAAAGAAAGTGAAGGAAGAGAGGCCGAGAGAGCGATGTCTTGAGGTCGAGAGAGGGAGATAATGGAGGCCGACATGGAGGATGCCGTGAGGGAGAGGGAAGAGGAAGCAGAGGAGGCTGAGAAGGAGGACGAGGGAAGATGTCGTGAAGGAGAGGGAGAAGAGGAAGCGGTGGAAAGGTAGGATGTCGTGAGGGAGAAAGGGATGGTCGTGAGGGAGGCGGAGAGCTGGAAGCCAAGAGGAAAGAAAGAGAGGCCGTGAGCTAGGCGGAGAGGAAAGAATGGGAGCAAGGGGCGGGGGATGGCCAGCACAGGGCCTTTAAGCCCTAAAAAAATTTGCCCACGCTCTTTCGGAAAATCTGTAGAACCAGGATTGATTTTCCTTTCTGAAAATATTCTTCAATATGCAAATAAAATGGAGATCAAATCTTGCCCTCCAGGGCCTAGATCTGTTTCCAAAATCCACGAAAATCGTCCGCAATCCTCAAATTTATTCTTGCACAGACAAAAGATAGAAACCCAAAACATGTATATACAAAAATATGAAATACCCAAAACCCAGTGAATTAAAAAAATTGATATTTACAAATCTACAATAATATTCTATAGATCTAGCAGACATGCAGATCAAAGCTCTCTATTAGCCAGATTTAAACAATTTTGCACAGATTTAGAAATAAACTAGAAATTTTAAAGAGGCACAAGCCCAAGAAAAAACCCGCAAATAAAATATTTTGTAATATGACTTCAAGAATTAAAAACAGTGGGCTTTTTAGATTCTATAATCTAAGAGTTAGTTGATCCAATTGAGGATTTCCCCAAACGCCCAAATCCTGACTAATAACTTTTGCACACTCAGATCTGATTGTTAGATTAGTAGAGATTCAAAAATAATCATAAGATCATCAAGAAATAGAGATACCTGCTAGTTCTATCAAACCAAAATGATATTTTAAAAACTCATAAATTTGTACAAGATACATGTGCACAGATCAATCCTCAAAGGCTATTAACTAGCAAATGCAAATAAAAGCAACAAAGTATTAAGAGCAATATTACCACATAAATCGGAAAGAGGAACACCAAGGTTTGAAACCCCAAAGTTTTTGTGTTTTATTAATTAGAAAAATTTATAAGATCTTTTCAGAGCAAGTGCACGATTCATTAATTCGATGCAAATAATGGAGAGAGACCTCTAATTTATAGATAAATTCTCTAACGGCTAGTTGGCTTGATCCCCATCAAAACAATCTCTACCGTTGATGAAGATCAAATAATCTCTCAATCATCACTGCTGAAATAAAGTTACTTTATGAGGAAATTCGAATTTCGCTTTTAATTTCCTTTTAATTAACTCAAAAATGATTAGTTTGAGTTAATAGCCTCAAAAATTTGACTTTGATTTAACTAGTATGGCTCAAGGGTTCAAAATATCTTGAAATTTTCAATATTCCCCCGGCCGGAGACCTCCAAAAATTTAAAACTTTAAAACCCATGAATTTTAAATGTTGGAGAATTTAATTTTTCCTAGGATCCAAATTAATTAAATTTCTGGCTTTAATTTTTTTAAATGTATTTTAGCCAGAAATTTTAATTAATTGACTCATGAGAGGATTAATAATTTTTCCAACCCTCTAATATTTAGCTATGGTGTTTAATTATGAGGGATCATGCACTAAATATTTTTTACATCAAGATATTACAATTTAATACATGAAGGGGGAACAACCGTTCGTTATAGGCCCTCAAGATTTACCCATTTTTGTGAAACAAATTGTGATCTAGTAGACTAAGTGACTTGTAATAAAATATTCTAACTAAATAGCTAGAATTATTCTGAAATCATTTTTACAGAGACTCGATAAATAACACAAGGACAAATCTAAGATCTTGATGACAAAATCCACCCTAGCTTTGGGGTGAGGTTGGAGGGAAAAACTTTGCCGACCATTCGTGTTTAGAAACACACATGAATCGGTGAGATGAAAAACCTCCTAGGATAGAAATCATCATCAGAAAAATAAAGTTACCTAGGTTGTTACATACATTTTTCTTACTAGGATCATTTACATTACAAAATGCAGAATGGGTTTACAAAACTCCAGTGTACATATAGCTAATAATGATGAAACTGTGGATCATCTAAGTGCTCAGGCATGATGGAAATATTTGCACAAGAAAATGTACAACTATGGGGTAGTTCACATGGAGTGGTCAATAGGCTCCAAAGGATGATTTGCATGGAGATTTAAGGGTCAATCCCTAGATTCGGATTTCTGGAGCCCGCTACACTCGACTTGGTAGTGGAGCCCAACTCATGCCCTAGAAAGGCCTACACATGCATGACATCAACGTTTCAACCTCTTTTGTGGATTATTTCTTAGGTTTTGCATTGGCTATGAGGTTGGCTTGTAACCTAGTGTTTTAAAAAACGGTCGAGCCAACTCGAATTTGACTGAGCCGACCGAGCCAACCCACTCGCAAGATCGGCTCAGTAGAAAAAACAGACCGGAGGCCGGTTTGTGACCAAACCGGCCGAGCCGGTCACTGACTCGGCCGATTCGGTCACAAAGCGGCCAACTCGGCCAAGTCTGAGTTAGACCTGCCAAGCCACTCACAATCGGTCACGGACTCCACAAAACATCCAAAATTGACCCCAATTCGGATTTTAATCCAGTTTTATGGTTTTGGTATGCCCTCTAACCCATCCCAAGCCTGTAAAAGCTACCCAACCCCTCTCATTTCGTCAAAACTATCTCATTGCATATGTGTGAGCATTTGTGAGAAATTTGTGAAGAGTTGTGGAGTTGATTTTTGGAGCAGCATTGAGGAGTCTCTTGGGCAATCTTTGGAGCAACAGTGAGGAGCTTCTTGGGGAGTCATTGGAGCAGCATTGAGGAGTTGGTTTGTTGGAGCAACATTGAGGAGGCTAGAGCCTAGAGGTATTTTTTTTCACTTCTAAAATCTACCTTTGCTTGTTTATTTTTTTTGCAAATCTGCAAATTGAAAACATAAATTTTTTTGAAAGAAATGAACATAGAATGAGTGGTTTTTTTTGTTTTCATTTTCAGATTTAAACCTTTCATTTCCAAGTCCAAATATCAGTCCAAAATGGCTCTTAGAATGAAAGACGCTGCTTGGGCATATGCTAAGATGATTGATGATCAAATGCATTGCAAATTTTGTAAGAGAAAAATTAAGGGGGGTGGAGGGGGCATTCATAGGCTGAAACTACACTTGGTTGGTCTTAGAGGCCAAATTACTCCATGTGAAGAACCAATAGAAGAAATTGGGGAAATTAGGAAGGAGTTGAGAGATCAATTTCAGAAGTTTGAGGAAGACAAAGCTAGGCAAAAAGAAATAGAGGTTGAAATTGGGAGGAAGAAGAATATAAAACACTTGATGGCTGCCATCCCCAATTTTGATTATGAGGGCTCTTCATCTGTCCCTTGCACTGATGCATCAAACCCCTTTCGCTATGTTCCTCCCTCTTTGGAGTCTATTCAAGAAAAGGGTAAGGGTACAATGAAAAATAAGGGTACTATCAAAAGTTTTTCACACCCTCCTCTCCCTCTGATAGTGCACATGTTCCTAAAAATAATATAGGTCAAATGCAACCCACTTTAGATGAGCATTG
Source organism: Pinus albicaulis (assembly GCA_034641835.2). Classification (NCBI taxonomy): domain Eukaryota; kingdom Viridiplantae; phylum Streptophyta; class Pinopsida; order Pinales; family Pinaceae; genus Pinus; species Pinus albicaulis. Next base: position 793,070,381 of record CM076583.1, read on the forward strand.
GAAGAAAGAATTGAGATAAAATGCTTGTGATTACATAGCTAGATGGTGGTATGATGCTGATATCCCCTTCAATGCTTTTCATTCACCCTATTATGAACCTATGTTTGATGCCATATTTGCTGCTAGAAAGGGCTTCAAAGGCCCTACTATGCATGAGTTAAGGGAATCTCTTTTGCCAAAAGAGATTTTGTCCGTTGATGAATATTTGAGAGATTTCAAAAACTCATGGGAAAAAACAGGTTGTACCATCATGTTAAATGGATGGACTGATTAGAGGAACCGTACCATCATAAACTTTCTTATCTTTTGCCCAATGGGAACCATGTTTCTAAGATCAGTTGATGCATATGATGGGGTGAAAGATGCTAAGATTTTGGGTAAAATCAGATGTGCTCTAGCTTCGAAACTTTGTGGAGGGGCTAGAATGCATGAGATCTCCAAGACCTAGAAATCATTTGGAGAAATTCCACCCGGTGTGAAAGTTATTCAATAAATTAATTATTTGAATGGAAATAAAATACTTAAAGGGAATTAATTTAAACATATGAGTGAGAATGTTCTAAGTGACGAGGATCAAGTCTTTTATAATCTTAGCCGTCGATTAGAGATTAGATCACGATCGTTGATTTCTCAACGAGAAAAGTATTAAAGGAAGGCTTGGGGTCAGTTTGAGAATACACACATTGCAGTAGCACTTGAGCTAAGTCGAAATTCTGGGGCGCGGTTTGCTGAGAATTTTCGAGTGAGCTTGCAGTGCTAGTGAGGGGAAGATCGGCGAGGGATTACACTGATCCAAGGCTGAGAAGACATAATCAGAGAGGTAGATCCATACTAGGCAGCGCAGAGGCTAGCAAGAGGGACGCAGCTCAACGAGGTTGACACAAAGGCAGCGCAAGGACTAACGCAGGCCCGTCAAGTTGACGCAGAGGTAGTGCTGAGCCCAGAAGGATGACGCAGGGGCAGCCTATGCTGTGTAGAGGATACACGGGGCAAGAGAGGTTGACGCAGAGGCTGGAGGGACAACGTTGGGGTTCCAGTGGACCAGAAAGGGCTCATATTCAGTAATTCCGTTGAGGGTTTGAATCAGCCATATTTTCTGTCTCCAAGTGATAAGGTACAACTGCTGTGAACTTCTCTGTTGGGAAAACCACTACTGGTGCCCATGATGTATTCAGATTATGCTTAATAATAAAACCCTCTAAGAGCCGCTGCACCAGTTTTCCCACTTTAGGTTTTTCCGGGGACATTTGTCCGAAAAATCATGTGTGTCCTTTGTCATATGTGCACTATGTTTCAGTAAATAATCTGTATGTAGGTGTAGGTTGCAGTTGTGTTTACTTTGATTTTTTTCTGAATGCTTCAGTTAAATAACTTGTTAATTAAATAAAACAAGTAGGAGAAGTAAATCAATATACTGCAGTAGGGTTATTGTATTCAGAGATTTTCACATGGTATCAGAGCGATTGCAAATCAAGTTGAAGCCATCAGCATAGGGCTGAAGGTCTTTTTGTTGCAGGAGGGTAGCTGAAACTGCATAGAATCAGCAAGAGGCAGCGCAACACCAGAGGAACAGCGCAGGCACTGCAGGGGTGACGCAGAGCCAGTCTGCTCACGTAGAGCTAACGCAGAGGCTAACGCAGGCCCAGAGGGGTGATGCAGAGCTTGTCAAGCTCACGCTGGGCTGACACAGTGGCTGAAGCAGGGCCTAGAGGGTGACGCAGTCCAAGAGGGAGTGACGTTGTGCCGGTTGCCGTGGCTGGAAGTGCAATTCTGATCTTCAAAGTTGTTGGCGGGGCATCGGTTCTGTTGGCGCAGAACAGTGCCTAGCAAAGTTGACAAAGTAAGGGGAAACAGTCCCTCAGCAAATTTTCTTGCCAAGAAATCAGAGATTCGATCAAGAGGAGTGATCGTAGAGGGCTGATTCGACAGAATTGGTGGAGGATTTCCTGGAGGGAAATCACTTGTCAGAGGGAGCATATACTCTAGAGGGTTTCTATCGCCAAGAAACCCAGATCCGGTATTTTGCTAAGTGTAGTAGCAGCAGAAGGGAGAAGAGCACTTGCTTCAACAGTTTGAGCAGAGATGGCCCCGTATGGACTGAGAGATCAGGATAAGTTAGACAGTGTGTCAAACTTCTCTATCTGGAAAACTAAAATCCTGACAACCCTTGAGGAGTATGGCATCAGAGACCATGCAGAGAACGTCCTAGTTGTGTCGATCGATGTTGATGCTCTGAAGAAGTTCAATGAAAATTAGGCGCAGGCTAAACGCTTGATCATGGATGGAGTGAAAGATCACGTGGTTCCGCATATTACCGAGAAGAAGACGGCAAACAAGGTGTGGACAGCATTAACCACGTTATATCAAGGTAGCTCCCTCCAGAGGAAGATGCTTCTAGAGAATCAAATGTGGATGTTCCAGATGCACAAGGGAGAGGAGATCGATCCTTTCATCTTTAGATTGCAGACTATCTCAGACCAGTTGATTGCCATAGGGGCAACTCTTGATAATGGACTCATGGTGAGGACTTCCCTGAATGCAGTCACCGATGAGTGGGAGACCTTTGTGCAAAGTATCTTGGGCAAAGCACAACTCCCAAACTGGGGGGACATGTGGGCAATCCTTTGTCAGGAGGAGATCAGGAGGATAACCAAGAGGGAATTCAATAGCGAAGGAGTCAAAATTAAGAAAGAGGAGGAGGAAGATGCAGCGCTAGCATCTAAGGGACAGAGGCGGCAAGGGAAGAAGAAGGACCTATCCAAGGTCCGATGCTTCGGTTGTGGCGAATTGGGACACTTCGCCAATACTTGTCCTAAGAAGAAGGGCAAGGAAGATTCGGATTCCAAGGCAGCAGCAGCGAAAGGAGATGATGGCAGCGATGATGATGTGGCCATGAGTGCTCATGTACCTCGAGAGAAGAGGTGGGGCGACATAGATCTGTAGAGTGAGCTACAGATAGTGGATGGCGGCATCCTTGAGGTGCCCAAACTCTTGGATCACATACAAGCTACGGGAGCCTTAAGACAGTAACAGGATGACTGGAGTCAGTGGATGCAGAAGATCATGGAGAGGCACAAGGCAATGCTTGAACGTCAAGATTGAGCAAACAAGAAAGGTACAGCAAATAACAAATACCGGGCCGATGTGGACTTCAACAACGTAGAGGGGTAGTGCTTATGTAGTGCGTAGCAACAAGACGGGGAGAGAGGTCGAAAGAGGACAAAGTTATCCAACAAGAGGGTGCTTCAGCTGATGAGATGCGCCGAGACTAACTGCAAGTTGTTGGGTGATGTCCCCGCTGTTTACTTTCACACTGAGTTGCAAACAAGAACAATTAGTAGTGGTTAAAGTACATAGGCAAGATGATGCAACAATTTGAGAGGGAGTTGCATTACGTATGCAGTAGTGTCACATGTGACATGGGCGTAGTATTTAAAGCGTAGTGCAAAGGATGGAGGGCAAGAGGCCAAGCATCAACAAAGCAGCAGGAGGGCCGATGCAAGAGATTAGAGTAACGCTTTCCGGGAGTGAAGTGTTGCTAGAGCACATTCCTCACTAAGAGGGAGTGTTGATTTTTGGGTAGCATCAGATGTGATCTAGCTCCAAAACTTTGTGGAGGGGCTATAGAACACATGAGATCTCCAAGACCCAAAAATCGTTTGGAGAAATTCCACCTAGAGCTTAAGTTATTCAAATAATTAATTGTTTTAATGGAGACCCTAAGTCTAACTTAAGGAAATTAAATATTCAAATTGAATTAATTTAAACATGTGGGTGAGAATGTTCTAAGTGATGAGGATCAAGTCTTTTCTAATATTAGTTGTCTATTAGAGATTAGATCACGACCGTTGATTCGTTAACTTTTCTCAACGAGAATACACACATTGCAAAAAAGAAAGACTTGGAGCTAAGTTAAATTTCGGGGCGTGGTTTGCCGAGAATTTTCAAGTGAGCTTGCAGTTATTAGTGAGTGCGCATCGGTGAGGGATTACACCGATCCGAGGCCGAGAATAAATAATTAGAGAGATGATTCAGACTAGGCAACGCAAAGCTAGTAGGAGGGACGCAACTAGCTGTGTTGATGCAAATGCAGCAGCTGTATTGCTTGGCCAGCTCCTTCAGGGACCAGTATTTGGCGGGGGCCACCGAGCCCGTAAGGGTAGCGAAGGGGAGCTTCAGGAAGGCGGGGGTAGGGGTACATTGGGCAAGAGAGGATGACGCAGGTCAGAGGGACGACGTTGGGATTCCAGTGGGCTAGAAAGGGCTCGTATTCAGTAATTCCCTTGAGTGTTTGAATCAACCATGTTTTCTATCTCTGAGTGATAAGGTACAATTGCTGTGAAATTGTCTGTCGGGCAAGCCACTACTGGTGCCCATGATGTATTCAAATTCTACTTAATAATAAAAACCTCTAAGAGCTGGTGCACCGGTTTTCCCGTGTTGGGTTTTTCCGGGGACGTTTGTCTGAAAATTCATGTGTGTCCTTTGTCATATGTGCGCTATGTTTCAGTAAATGATCTATATGTATGTGTAGGCTGCAATTGTGTTTACTTTGATTTTTTTCTGAATACTTCAGTTAAATAACTTGTTAATTAAATAAAACAAGTAGGAGAAGTAAATCAATATACTGCAATTGAGTTTCTGTATTTATAAATTTTCACAAAAGATGCACACTTGTTGTTTCATCTTTTGGATGAGGTTGTTGAAGAGGTGGGGGTGGCTAATGTTGTTCAAATCATCACAGATAATGCCTCTAACTATGTTCTTGCTGGTAAAATGTTAGAGGAGAAACACAAAACCATCTTTTGGACCCCGTGTGTTGCACATTGCATAGACCTCATGCTTGAGGATATTGGTAAAATAGATTGGATCAAGAACACTATAGAGCATGCCAAAAGCATAACAAAACATATTTACAATCACTCATGGATTTTGAACCTGATGAGGAAACACACAAGGGGCAAAGATATTATTAGGCCTACCATCACTAGATTTGCACACATTTTTTGACATTGCAATCTATGTTTTCCCAACATAGAAACTTGCAAAAGGTGTTTTCTAGTGATGAATGGAATGAATGTCAATGGTCTCGTAAACCAGATGGCAAAGATGTGAAAAAGAAAGTTAATGAAGAAATATTTTGGAAAAAGGCAACAGAGATTGTGAAGGTTGTTGAGCCACTGGTTAAGGTGTTGCGGTTGGTGGATGGGGAAAGATTGGCTATGGGCTTCATTTATGAGGCTATGGATCAAGCAAAGGAACAAATAAAGGCAGCATACAAGGAAAGAGTGGCTAAGTATGTGCCCATTTGGGAAATCATTGATCAAAGATGGAACAATCAACTCCATCGCCCTATACATGCAGCTGGGTATTTTCTGAACCCAAGGTATCATTATAAAGCTCTGGAGGCAAGAGCTTTGACTGCGGAGGTTAGAGATGGATTGATTGACTGCATTGATCGCATGATCCCAAAGGAGAATGACCAGCTGGATATACACAAACAGATCACTTGCTTCAGCAGAGCCACAGGTACCTTTGGCAAGAACCTTGCAAGGATTGCAAGGGAATCAGATGAGCCAGGTAAACGAAGAATTTCAATTTTCAAATTCATACGTTATTATTTTGTTAAATTGTTTATAATTTGAAAGTTGGATATAATTTGTTGAGCTAACTGAAACTTGTTACACAACTATGTTTTTTGCAGCACAATGGTGTGAGGCATTTGGTAGCCATTGTCCTCAATTGCAGAAGTTTGCAATCTGTATGTTGAGTCAAACTTGCAGTGCTTCTGGGTGTGAGCACAATTGGTATGTCTTTGAGAGGATTCACACGAAGAAGAGAAACCGTTTGGAGAAAAAATGATTAAATGATCTAGTCTATGTCCAATATAACCTCCAATTAAGACGCAACAATTGTTGAACAAAAGACCTGATTCAAATCCCATTGTGTTGGATGATATTGATCCAACATCAGATTGGGTAGTGGAGAGTCGTCCAACAGAGTTTGAATCTGATCAGTATCTTGGTCTTGACTTTGATGAACAGATAGAGGCTCAGCTAAATGCAAATCCACTATTACCAGGCCCAACCCCAAGTCCTCTAGTTGCAATCGTAGGCACTTCCTCTAGTCAGCCAAAACGCAAGCGCATAGCTTGTCTATCTCAGGCTCAGCGTGCTAGTGCTACTACTTCTACAATTCCAGTTGAAGATCTTGATGAGGAGGAGGAGCCATGGGTTTCCCCTCTGATTCAAAGTCTAAGCCAGATGATCTTGCCTTGTCTAGCAATAGTGACTAGTGATGTTTTGTTGTAGAGGCCATTTACAGCCTTCTTGGTTATGTGTTTTTGTTCTGATCTCTATATCATGTATGTATTGGACAATGCACTGGGTGCCATTTTGATATAATGGATATATTCATGAGCCTACTTTGATCATATGTTGTCTTTTGTCTATATTCTAATTCTTTGTATTTTGAAACATGAATGAAAATCTTTAAAATTATGTTTTTTTATAAAAAAATAAATATTTGATGTATTTTTTACAAAGACCGAGTCATTGAAACCAAACCGGCTGAGTCGATACAGAGTCGGAGTTGGAGTTTGGAGTCGACTGATCGGTTCAGCATTTCGAGTCGGAGTTTGAAACATTGTTGTAACCTCATTTTAGTTTTTCCAATCATTTTACAATTTGAGGGGCTTTAGGCTAAAATTAGACATCATTAGACATGTATAAATACGAGAGATCATTTCACTCTCTCATCATCATCATTTGGAGAATTTGGACCTCATAAGAGAATTCATACTTGTTCCTTCTTGGCTATTAAATATTCTTGGAATGCATTTTGATGTTTGGAAGCTATTTTGGATTATCTTTGGAGCTATTTCTTTGGTGAATGGATGGAAATACTACATGTTATCTTGTAAGTGTCTATTGTTGAATATTATCATTTTAATTTGTCTAATGTATGGAATTGCTGCTACTAGATTATGCTTGATTGTGCCCTAATTTGTCCAAAATAATTTTTAAAGGCTATCTAGTTGAGAATTGCATATGTTACTCAATGTATAACATGTAATGAATGTTCCTAGAGGAGGAATTATTATAACTCTCCATCAAACTCTATTTATCATTGAGTGGGTAAACGCTGAAATTTTGATACCTAGGGAACCAAATTTCAGCCTCCTTAGCAACAAATTTGGCTTATCTATCACATCCTTGACTCCACATGCCTAATCGACAAGGCACTAGTCCAAGTCTTTGGTGATCATCTCAAAATTTTCTCCTTAAATTCGGTCCTTTTAAGGCTAGAGAGAGAAACTAGGGCTTGGAATGAAATTTTAGGGAGGAAGCTTTTTGGTGGTTTGAAAGCCTAAACATCAAGAGGTAGGTCTTGGCTACATGACCTATCATTTTGGTGGGCATCCACTCAAATTTCATCCATAAAATCTCTTTCCCTAGGTGATGCTCTAAGAGGGAAACCCTAGTTTCTTCTCCCTCAACTTAAGGGTTCAATGAGCCTTGGAATAGTTGATTATCTTTGCAAGAAACCCTTTTTGTTCTTGACCTTGTGAATACCTATCATCATCGAAAATCCTCAAAACCATGAGTCTTCAACCTTGATTTCTAGGGCTTTTGTTAGAGAGCGTTTTTCTTCCTCGGCTTCCTGTAAGTTGAAACCTTGAGCAACCGAGAGGGGGGTGAATCCACGAATGCATTCATGGTCTTGTAAAACTTTCTTTTACACTTATTTACACCTTCATTTCGTGATCAACTTAATGTATAATGGAAACAAATCTTAATAAGTGAGTAGTAGGTATTAAGCAGATTAAATACAGAATATCAACACATAATCATCATGCACATAGACAACAGATATAAGTGGAAACCCATAAGGGAGAAAACCACATCTTATTATTGTTGTGATGCAAAGGCAAGCTCCAACTCCCTCTCACCACTAATTTTCTGTAGGCTCCAACCTACAGGAGGCTACTACCTCAATTCTACAAGCTACAACTTGCAAGGAAGCTCCAACTCCCATTTATTTTCTGCAGCCTACAACTTACAGGAGGCTCCTACCTCAGCCAGCTACAACTGGACATCTCTCAAGCTACAACTTGAAACGGAAGAACCAACTCCCTCACTCTACAATAAGATCATATGTTGATTTACGTGGATATCAGCTCTGTTTTCCTCCTCCTTCATTGCTGTCCTTCCAGCCTTAATATCTGCTTTAAATCATCTCTGGATCTTCACAGTTTCTTTATTTGCTCCTTCTTCATCTTACACTCTCTCACCTCTTTCTCCATTATTTTACCATTTATGCATATGTTCGTAACATTATTTATAGTGATCACCTCATAACTGTTTGCATTCCACAGTGAATTCGAAATGAACAGGTATGACTCTTTGCCTTCCCCCTTCTCATTTTCTTGTCCAGCACATTCAAAATAATATAACAGTATGTATACATTTTAGTATTACAGAGGAGTTTTGCTTTGCCTACGGAGACTTGCCTTTGCATCACATACAATAAAAATAATCAATGAATTTATATTTATAGTTACAAAAAGTATATTTCACTCAGCCCTTTCAGCGCTTGGCTCGCTGTCCATTTGTCCTTTATGCTGCTGTCACTGTCTTTTCAGTTTCTGCAGTTTCATCATATCAGTTCTGCTTCTTCCATTTCCTGTGTCTTTTGAGTTGCGTTCACTCACACTTTTCTTGTAAATGTTCGTTATGCATATCCACATGCACATCATCCTTTCATCGATCGAACGGTCATCGCACTCCGCCTCTTTCAACTTCCCAATCCAACGAAATTCGCACACCAAGTTGCATGTTATTTAATTGTTCCCAACCTATGCGAAATAGGTGGTTTTAGAATGCCACGCGTCGCCCTCTTAATGTTATCGCGTTCGTTTCACCTTTTACCACTTATCCTCCAAAAGTGATGTGAAACAAAATCCTGCCTTCACTGTTCCGCGGATTTCAAAATATATTCCACTATCTTTTCAGACTGTATTTAAATATATTCGCTCTATAACCATATATGCCTTTAATACATAATACCCTTGTAAATTTTTCGTTTCCGCCAATCTTGCACATTTATTGATGCCCAAATTAGCACTTCTAATCTGCATCATAGATCTCTACTCCGTGATCCAATCGCTTTATCGCGACTTACCTTTTTTCTTAACTCACAGCCGCAACTGCATAACATTGTTCTGCACGGGATCAGGTCCTTTTTCATATTTTCAGGTCTTTCCTTTGTAACCCGAGTCGACCTCCACTTGCATGGTTTTCTTCATAAATACACATAGCCCCGGACTTGAAATACTTCAGATTTTAACTTCGAACTGTATCGCGTCCGGTATCATATTGTATTTCGGAATATCAAGGTTTTACGTTATACTCCCCTTTTTCACCTCCTATGTGATATAACACTGGAAAGGCTTTACATCCAGATTTGAAATCCTTTGAGTAATAGTTCTGAGCTGCATCGCATCCGGCCCCTTTATCGCACTTTGACATTTATGAGTGCTATCTCTTTTGAGTTTTGCGATCTGCAATATGCGATGAACTTCGCAACGCCGATTCGCATCGCCACTTCGCATCACCAATTCGCATCGCCACTTCGCACTTCCTGTGACCACTGTGTTTGTGTGATTTTTCTCCTGCCCCGATTGCGATATGCGATGGTAATATCGCATCGCAATATCGGCTATCGCAATATCATTTACCACACCGTGCGAACTCATATCATATGCGATATGCGATCACATCGCTTCGCATATTAAAACAATTACCTTGTGACTTGCGATTTTGATCTCCGCCGATGTGATCGTCACCGTTGATCTGCCCAGATCTACGATCCTTGCTGCTGCTGGCACTTCCGATTAGTTTCTACCCTGCTTATCTTGTGATGAATCTTATCCATTCATTTCTTGCCTTTGCTGTTGTGATCTAATCGTGACCGTCCGTTCACCTCACTTGGAATTCTTCAAATATTTCTCTGCCTTAGTCTATTTTCCGTTTGTTTACGCTGTCCCGCTCTGTGACACTGGTCCCTCCACGCTATTCCTCCTGAGCTTGTTCTGTATTCTAAGTGCGCTGATCTCTCTTGAGCTTGATCTTCTATTTGCTATTCACTCCGACTTGGGATTCTTTCGCTTGCTGCACGCCTTTGCTGCTTCTCTGTTGCCTTTGCTGCCTTTGCTGCGTCTCTGTTGCCTTTGCTGCCTTTGCTGCTTTGTTAGCTGCATTCTCTCTGCTTTAGGTTATGCTTCTATTGATGCTCTTTTGCCTCTATGGTGATACTCCTTTTTGCTCCTTTGCCATCAATAACAATATTTCCAATAGTCTTCCCCTTTGGCATTGATAACAATACATCCACCAATACTCCAATACTTCCTCCAGGACTTCCTCCCCCTTTCATTCTGAAAGGTGTGTTTCTTTCTCTTCTTGCTTTTTTGAAGAGCCTTTCTTCTTCTGCTTATTTTTTTCTCCCCCTTTGACATCAATGGCAAAGGGTTGCACATTTCCTAGTGTGGTTTCTATCTTTGCATTTCCTCTCTTTGAGTTGTGTTTAGGCCTTCTTCTCATGACTTTATACCTTGCTGCACCAGACCGGTGTACAAGAGTTGTTGGGAGGACACTTTGAGAATCATAGAACTAGTATGTGGTTCACCTTTACTGCCTGTTGTTGGTTATATGTTCTAGACTGCTGTAATAGGGGAAAGACCCTTGATACTTGATGTAATTCTGCCATAAAAATCTGATCTTGAGGACCTGTTCCATGCGCCGATCACTTGCTCTAGCTCTTTTGTGACAATATTAGTTGATTATTCTCCCCCTGGAATGATGCTTTCTTGTCTGATACAGACTATCACTTGTCTTCTGTTCTGAGCCCATTCTTTGTATGTAGTCTTTACTTATATATATATATATATATATATATATATATATATATATGAATTTCTAATCATATCAGAGAGTAACATCTACAGACACTACCCCTAGTTTGTCTCTTAGATATTCGAATGGTTCTTTAGCAAGAGGTTTTGTGAATATCTCTGTTGTTTGTTCCTTAGTTGGTACATATTCCAACTTCACTAATTTCTGTGCTACTTGTTCTCTGAGGAAGTGGTACTTTATTGGGATGTGCTTTGTTTTTTAATGAAGTACAAGATTTTTTGATATACTTGTTACACTTGTATTGTCACATTTGATAGAAATGGGTTCATCAATGCTTACCTTCATGTCTTGGAAAGTTTGTTTCATTCACATTACTTGTGTGCAACATGCTGCTGCTGCTATGTATTTTGCTTCTACTGTAGATAGAGAGATAGAAGTTTGCTTCTTGCTTAGCCATGCCACCAGAATTTTTCCCAAATAAAATGCACCTCCACTTGTGCTTTTCCTGTCATCCACACAACTAGCCCAATCTGCATCTGTGTATGTTGTCAATGTGAAGCTTTTTCCTTTTGGATACCATAGGCCATAATGTGAAGTTCCTTGTAGATATCTAAATATTCTCTTGATTGCAAGTAAATGATTTTGTTTTGGTGTTGCTTGATATCTTGCCATAAGTCCCACTGCCAACATAATGTCTCGTCTAGAAGCAGTTAGGTATAGTAGACTTCCTATCATGGATCTGTAAAGTTTTTGATCTACATCTGTTGATCCATCATTAGCACATAGTTTGCATCCAGTGATCATGGGGGTTGACACAGGTTTGCAGTCTTCCATTTGAAACCTTTTCAACATTTCTCTCAAGTATTTTTCTCGCGAAATGAATATTCTTGCGTTATTTTGTTGAATTTGAAGTCCTAAATAGAAGGTGAGCTCACCAATCATTGACATCTCAAACTCTGATTTCATTTCTTCAGCAAATCCTTTTTCTAACTCATCTTTGTTGCTTCCAAACATGATGTCATCTACATACACTACTACAATTAAGAGTTCATTTTCATTAGCCTTTATGTACAAATTGCTGTCTACTCCTTCTTTCTTGAACCCTTGTTTTTGCAAGTATTTGTCCAGCCTTGAATACCATGCACGAGGAGCTTGTTTCAGACCATATAAGGCTTTCTTTAATCTGCACACATAGTCATGTTTATCTGTTAATGAGAATCCTTCAGGTTGTTCCATGTAGAATTCTTCCTCTAGATCTCCATTTAGGAAGGCAGACTTCACATCCATTTGATATACCTTGAAATCATGATAGCATGCAAAGGCCAAAAACATTCTGATTGCTTCCATTCTGGCTACAGGGGCAAAGGTTTCATCATAATCAAGACCTTCGATTTGAGAGTATCCCTTGCATACAAGTCTGGCTTTATTTCTGATTACCTGACCTTGTTCATTCATCTTATTTTTGAATATCCATTTTGTGCCAATGACATTTTTCCCAGTGGGTCTTGGTAGTAACTCCTAGGTATTGTTTGTCTTAATTTGGTCTAGTTCTTCATTCATAGCATTTACCCAATATTTGTCTTTGCTGGCTTCTTCAAACTTCTTTGGCTCTATTTGAGATAGCATGGCTAGGTATACTTCTTTTGTCTGTTCAGCTAGTTGTCTTCTAGTCTGGACTCCCACATTCTTGTCCCCAATGATTTGATCTTCTGGATGGTTATTTTGAGTGTGTCTTGAGGGACCTTTTGAGTTTAGTTCAACATCTTCTGTTATCTTGCTCAGTTCATCATTATCTTGATTCTCATCTTCAAGACCATTTGGAGGATTGGCGCATCTTTTGCTTCTTGTTCTATTTGGTAGTTCTTCGTCGAATCTTACATCAATGCTTTCCACAATCTTGTGTAGTATTTTGTTGTAGCACCTGTAGCCCTAACTCTTGGATGCATATCCTAAAAATATTCCTTCATTAGCTCTTGCATCAAACTTTCCCAGGTTTTCATCATTAATTTTTATGAAACACTTGCTTCCAAAGACTCTAAAGTGCTTGATTGATGCTGGTTTACCATGCCATAATTCGTAAGGAGTTTTGTCATAGTTTGGTCTTAAATGTGCTTTGTTAAGAATGTGAACAACTGTGTGTACTGCTTCTGCCCAGTAGGTTTGGGGAATGTTACTTTCTTGCATCATGGCTTTGGCAATCTGTTGTACTGACCTGTTTTGCCTCTCTGCCACTCCATTCTGTTGAGGTGTACCGAAAATTGTAAACTGTTGTTTTATCCCATGTTCATTGCATAGGTCTGCAAAATCATAGTCTGTGAATTCACCTCCTCTGTCTGATCTGATGCACTTTAGCTTGCATCCTATTTGATTTTCTACCAATGCCTTGAATATTTTGAATTTCTCAAGCGCTTCCGATTTATATTTGAGAAATGCTACCCACGTCAATCTAGTAAAATCGTCTATTATCAGCATGAAATAAGATTCTCCGCTTGGTGCTTTAGTTCTTGAAGGTCCACACAGGTCCATGTGTACAAGCTGAAGACGCCGACTTGTAGATAGTATCTCTTTGGTCTTGAAAGATATGCGGGTCTGCTTGCCCAGTTGGCAGGATTTACATAAGGTATTTGAAGGCTTATTTATTGTTGGCATATCTCTGACTGCATTCTTCTTGCTCAGACTGATGATGTGGTCGAAGTTTAGGTGTCCCAATCTTCTATTCCATAACCATGATTCATCAAGTTTGCTTATGTGGCATGCTTCATTCTCTTCTTTCACTATATAGACATTACTTTCTGTTCGAACACCTTTGATCAAGGTCTTTCCTGTGGTGCTCGATCTTACTTCACAGTCTTGGGCTCTAAAACGGACCTCACAGCCTTTATCACACATTTGACTGATGCTTAGGAGATTGGCTTTCAGCCCATCCACAAATAGTACATCTTGAGCCTTTCCTCTTCCATTATTCAGACTGACTGAGCCTTTTCCTTTGATTTTCCCTGCTTTATCATTGCCGAATGTTACATTCCCAGATTTCTTTTCATCAAAGGTTACAAACTTGCTTCGATCTCCAGTCATATGCTTTGAACATCCACTATCCAAATACCATTGGCTTTTCTGATCTTGAGCTATTAGAGCCATGTCACACTTATTCAACTTCTTTTTCCACTTCATGCATCCTTCTGTTTGGTACCTTTCCTAAGAAGATGGACCACATTCTTTGAGAGGATATTTGTGACACTTGTGCCCGATTTGATGGCAATCAAAGAATTTGATTATGTTTCTGAATGGACTATGTACACAAGTGAATTCTCCGTTGTTCATCAATCTCCTTGAGTTTTCATCTATGTTGTCAGGGAACGCGGGTGCGGGTGCGGGGACGGGGACGGGGACGACACTTTTTGAAATAGGGTGCGTGGGTTCGTCGCGGGTATATATATATATGTGAATTTGTATAAAACAAGAAAAATAAAATATTTTTTATTTAAAAATTAAAGTTTAAACTTCAAAGATTTAAACATGCACATCATTGAACATTCAACATTCACATAATGATATATCATATCAGTCTTGACTCTTCAAATAAATTAAAATTGATAATACATTGAAATTTCAAAATTTCTTAATAGATTAAGATAGATTGAAGAGTGCAATGATTATATGAGTTCCCACTGTCACTACTAACAGCAATGTATGCCCTAATGATATAGAAAATTACTGCTGAAAACACTACAATCATAGTAAGAATGTCTTTGTCACAACATACCCATCAAAAGATGATACTTGCATCATGGTAATGCCATCCAAGTGAAGCTACTATACAAGTAACAAATGACAACATTCTGAAAACTTCCTTTGCAGGACTTTCCCATGCAGTTAGAATCAACTGAACATGAGCATCTACAATTTCATCAATTTTAAAGACTATAGTGTCAGCAATTATTTTCACTTATAACACTTTAGATATAGAAGGAAGATGAATTAAACACACCCCTTTTGCCTTGTTCCCTGTGCATGTATCCAGTAGTCTAATCTCGAATCAACAGCCTTGGTATTTGGGTGCATTAATATTGTGCCTTCTTTTCTTTCGGGAATACCTAAGCATATGGGGTATTGGTTGTTAGTAAACACTCTCTGTTCAACTAAAATTTTCCATGTTGAACCCACTTTTAGTTGCACCTGTAACTTTGCAACTACACTTACTAGAAATGTGTGCAGTCTTCCAGTTTCCTCGAGATTTTGTATTCTTTCATTCCCTTCTCTGATTTCATGAATTTGTCAAGTTCCTCCTTCATCTCTATTAATGAATTCAAGTTGCTCACTTAATAAGTGGGTGAGGTTGTTCCTTGCTGTGCCGAGGGTGAATTGTTGTGCGGACGTTGCTGTGCAGTGAGGGTGAGTTGTTGTGTGGTGAGGTGAGGTAACGATTGTTGTGGGTTGCAGAGTCCGAGTGGGTAAGTTTTAACGCAAAAAAAAATCACAATAAGAATAGTCGAGTCATATTTAATTTTAATTTTAATAAAAAAAACTTAAATTTTAATTTTAATAGCGATTAGTAATAGTCAAATTTAATAAAATAAAATAAAAATTTAACCAAACTTGTCGCCGAAGAACTCGAAAAGAAGCCGTTTTTCGGGTTCTCTGTCCCCAAATCAGCAAAAGAACCCTGATTTTGTGTGGGAAGTCTCGGGTTCTTCCATGAAGAACCGGGTTCTTTAGGGTGCTTCTGAGAAGAACCTGTCAAGCACCTGGTACTTGGGGACGGGAACCCGGTACGGGTTCGGGAACCCTACCCCTGGGTGCGGGAACCCGTGCAACGTAGGTTTTCATACATCAGTTTTTGTCCATTCGCTCTGCACTCCATGGCTTTATGGCCGTACCCCTTACAACAAAAACAATACCCATGGAAACGATTAGTGTACCTGGTGAAGGGTTGTCCTCTCCATTTTCTTGCTTGAGGTAGTATTTTCATTTTCTGCATCCTTTGCTGGTTGGAATCGATTCTCTTTGTCTGACAATATGCAGCAATATGTCCCAGTTTGTGGCAGGGAAAAAAAGTGACATTTCTCATAGGAGGAAAGAATCTCCTTTGACGACTTCCGAATTTTCCATATTCAGGAGTGTAAGAGATTTTTCCAGCTGACTATTTATTGATTTCGTTCTTTGTTATTTGAGATTCCTTCTTGTTTCTGTTTACTTTATTGCAGGTCATGTTCTTGCTGGCTTCTACTTCTGTAGGAATCTTTTGAGTTGCTTCAGTATCCTGTACAGCTTTTACAAAAATGATATTCTGGTTATCTTCCACCTTGGATTTGTTGGTTTCTCCTTCATAACCTATCCCAGTTTTTATGAGAGGAGATATTTAAGCATTTAGTATTTTATTCAAATTTTCAGAGCTTGTCATTTGAGGAGTGTTCATTGACAATTTCCTTTTGGTTTTTTCTAATTTCTTTCTCAAGCATACTACTTCTTTTTCCAATTTCTCTTGCTTCTGAATTTTATCCTCAATTTTCTTTAGTAGAGTGTCTTCCACCTTCTTAGTTTCTTCAAGTTTTACTTTTAACTGACTGAGGTATTCTGAATTTGGTTCTTCTTTTGCATATTTGAGGAGGATGTCTTTCTGTTTTCTGCACTTTAGTTTAAGTCTGTCTATTTCCTCCAAGGCACTTCTTAGTTCCCCCTCAAGCTCTACCTCACATTCTTCCTCCTCTTCTAAAATGAATCCTTCTGATTCTTCCTTGGCCATCAACACAAATTTAGAGGTTCCTTCTTCATTTGAGGATTCATCTGAGTTTTCAGATGCACTGCTATCTTGCTGAGCATAAAATGATTTTCTATTGAATCTCTTCCCTTTCTGCCAGTTATTTTTTTTGGTCTTATCTGTCTCTTGAGTCTGATTATTTGTTTTCTTATGAGGACACTTAAATGCTTAGTGCCCAACTCTTCCACAGTTAAAGCATTTAAATGGAAGTTTACCTTTATACTTTCCCGAGCCTCTATCTAATCTTCTGAAAAATTTGGCCTCTTCTTCATTAGAGCAGGAGCATGTATCTTATTTTTCTTCTTTGCTCTTCTCTACCTTAAAGGCTGCCTCCCTCACATTTGACTTCCTCTGTGGAATTTTCATCTCATAGGCTGTTAAGTTTCCAAGTAATTGGTTCATGGTCAATGTTTCCCAGTCAGCTGTTTCTTCTATGGCAGAAACCTTGGGGTTAAAACTGGATGGTAAAGATCTCAATATATTTTGAACAATTACACATTATCTAATGGTTTCTCCTAAAGATTTCATGTTATTCACAATTTCTGCAACCCTTAAGAAGAAGCTGACAACATATTCTTCTTCATTCATTGTTATATTTTCAAACTGAGCTCTATAGAATTGTAGTTTGACCATCTTCACCTTTTTATCTCCCTCATGGATACTTTCTAATGTATCCCATATTTCTTTGGCATTCTTGTTGTGAATTACTTTGATAAATTCTGCCTCACACAGACCACTTAAGAGTGCATTCATGGCTTTGGCATTAGCTATAAAATCTTGTTTAGCTTCTTTCTCTGTGTCAGAATCCTTTGGGGCATATCCCAACTCCACAGTAGCCCAAACTTCTATTCCTAGAGACATTATGTACATCCTCATTCTTATTTTCCAGAAGGCATACTTTGTGCCATTAAACAAAGGGGCTTTATTTGTCGAGCATGCTTCTAGGCTAGCCATCTTGGGGACCTAGGATCTCCTTCTAGTTGTTAAATTGAAACCGAAGGAACTGGCTCTGATACCAATTGTTGAACCCTTGGTTAAACTGAGAGGGGGGGTGAATCAGTTTAACACATTCATGGTCTTTTAGAACTTTCTTTTACACTTATTTTCACTTTCATTTCGTGATCAACTTAATGTATAACAGAACAACAATCTGAATAAGTGAGTAGCAGGTATTAAGCAGATTAAACACAGAATATCAACACATAATCATCGTGCACATAGACAACAAATATAAGTGGAAACCCATAAGGGAGAAAACCACATCTTATTATTGTTGTGATGCAAAGGCAAGCTCCAACTCCCTCTCACCACTAATTTTCTGTAGGCTGCAACCTACAGGAGGCTACTACCTCAATTTTGCAAGCTACAACTTGCAAGGAAGCTCCAACTCCCATCTATTTTCTGCAGGCTACAACCTACGACCTCAGCCAGCTACAACTGGACATCTCTCAAGCTACAACTTGAAACGGAAGCACCAACTCCCTCACTCTACAATAAGATCATATGCTGATTTACTTGGATATCAGCTCTGTTTTCCTCCTTCTTCATTGCTGTCCTTCCAGCCTTAATATCTGCTTTAAATCATCTCTGGATCTTCACAGTTTCTCTATCTGCTCCTTCTTCATCTTACACTCTCTCACCTCTTTCTCCATTCTCTTAGCATTTATGCATATGCTGGTAACATTATTTATAGTGATCACCTCATAACTGTTTGCATTCCACAGGGAATTTGAAATGAACAGGTATGACTCTTTGCCTTTCCCCTTCTCATTTTCTTGTCCAGCACATTCAAAATAATATAACAATATGTATACATTTTATTATTACAGAGGAGTTTTGATTTGCCTATGGAAACTTGCCTTTGCATCACATACAATAAAAATAATCAATGAATTTATATTTATAGTTACAACAAGTATATTTCACTCAGCCCTTTCAGCTCTTGGCTCGCTGTCCGTTTGTCCTTTATGCTACTGTCACTGTCTTTTCAGTTTCTGCAGTTTCATCATATCAGTTCTGCTTCTTCCGTTTCCTGTGTCTTTTGAGCTGCGTTCACTCACACTTTTCTTGTAAATGTTCGTTATGCATATCCACATGCACATCATACTTTCATCGATCAAACGGTCATTGCACTCCGCCTTTTTTAACTTCCCAATCCGACAGAATTCGCACACCAAGTTGCATGTTATTTAATTGTTCCCAACCTACGCGAAATAGGTGGTTTTAGAATGCCACGCGTCGCCCTCTTAACGCTATCACGTTCGTTTCACCTTTTACCACTTATCCTCCAAAAGCGGTGCGAAACAACAACTTACCAGTTTTCTAATCCTGCCTTCACTGTTCCGCGGATTTCAAAATATATTCCACTATATTTTAAGATTATATTTAAATATATTCGCTCTATAACCATATACTCCTTTAATACATAATACCCTTGTAAATTTTTCATTTCCGCCAATCTTGCACATTTATCGATGCCCAAATTAACCCTTCTAATCTGCATCGTAGATCTCTACTCCGTGATCCAACAGTTATCGCTTCATCGCGACTTACCTTTCTTCTTAACTCATAGCCGCAACTGCATAACATTGTTCTGCACGGGATTGGGTCCTTTTTCATATTTTCAGATCTTTCCTTTATAACCCGAGTCAACCTCTGCTTCCATGGTTTTCTTCATAAAAACACATAGCCCTAGACTTGAAATACTTCAGATTTTAACTTTGAACTGTATCGTGTTCGGTATCATATCGTATTTCGGAATATCAAGGCTTTACGTTATGCGATTTAACACTGGAAAGGCTTTACATCCGGATTTGAAATCCTTTGAATAATAGTTCTGAGTTGCATCGCATCCGGCCCCTTTATCACACTTCGGCGTTTATGAGTGCTATCTCTTCTGAGTTTTGCGATCTGCGATATGCGATGAACTTCGCGTTGCCGATTCGCATCGCCACTTTGCACTTCCTGTGACCACTGTGTTTGTGCGATTTTTCTCCTGCCCTGATTGCGATATGCGATGGTAATATCGCATCGCAATATCGGCTATCGCAATATCATTTACCACACCGTGCGAACTCATATCATATGCGATATGCGATATGCGATCGCATCGCATCGCATATTAAAACAATTACCTTGTGACTTGCGATTTCGATCTCCGCCGATGTGATCGTCACCATTGATCTGCCCAGATCTACGGTCCTCGCTGCTGCTAGCACTTCTGATTGGTTTCTACCCTGATTATCTTGCGATGAATCTTATCCATTCATTTCTTGCCTTTGCTATTGTGATCTAATCGTGACCGTCCGTTCACCTCACTTGGAATTCTTCAAAGATTTCTCTGCCTTAGTCTATTTTCCGTTTGTTTACGCTATCCCGCTCTGTGACACCGGTCCCTCCATGCTACTCCTCCTGAGCTTGTTCTGTATTCTAAGTGCACTGATCTCTCCTGAGCTCGATCTTCTATTCGCTATTCACTCCGACTTGGGATTCTTTCGCTTGTTGCACGCCTTTGCTGCTTCTCTGTTAACTTTGCTGCCTTTGCTGCTTTGTTAGCTGCATTCTCTCTGCTTTAGGTTATGCTTCTATTGATGCTCTTTTGCCTCTATGGTGATACTCCTTTCTGCTCCTTTGTCATCAATGACAATATTTCCAACACCTTGAACCATTATTGAGCCTCTCTCTTGAATGAGCTCTAGCTTAATCACTTTGTGCCTTATCCCTAGCATATCTATTTTAAGTGATTCCTCCTTTATTGGGACTCCTCCATCGGTGAAAACATGTAAAGAGTAGGGGGTTTTGCCTGAAGTGACATTGGCCCTCTACCCCATTGTTAGCACTTTTTCTAGCTCTTGTCTTGTAGGGTTTTCCTGGCCAAGACCTGCTAGATTTTGTGGTAACAAATACAATGTTCTAGATGATTGTAGTGCCACATGTCTCCCTCTTCTATCCTTGTCTTCATACAAAGGGAAAATCTAGGTTCCATTTGTCCTTCTCATGTGGAAAATAATAATAAAAGGCTTGGTCAAATAGATAGGAAGGATTTCGAATATATGTGCATGAATGGCAAGTATAAAACTCCATGATGAATGTTTTCCTAGAAATAACCACCTTCAAAGAATAATATTATTTAGGAGGGAGAAATTCCAAGAAAATGAGTGGTTTCCATGTGTAAAGTTTCATTTATGAAGGTGTTATTTTAGAAATGTATGCCAATGCCAAGTGTAATGCTTGAATTCTCTTTTAGAAGCCCTTTGACCAAGAATTATGCCTTTTCCTTCTTTGCATCTTCCACCTTCGTTGTGGAGTTGCATTCGTTGCTTGCTGCTCATCCACTACCAAAGCTCCTCTTCTTTGCAATTCATTGTAACTTTGCTTCCGCTTTCGGATATAACTGGTATGCTTCCTTAATGGATTTAATTTATGAAAACTAGTCTCATATTCAAAGACAAAGTGCAGCTCATTTACGTACCTTCAAATCTGCCCGTTTTCACCCTCTTCATGTCCAGACTGAATTGACAACTTTTAGAACTCCCCTTTTTGCAAAGTTGGCTGTTTGAACAGGGTGTGCTTGTAGTCCATGGGTAAGAATTTATCATATCATCTTGCTGCAACTTCTATAGCTTGTTCTTGCCCTTCTGACTTCTGCACAACTAGATTCTGTTGCACCTGCCTATTCCTTCAAAACGTTGCTATGTGCTTTCTGTGCTTGCACTTGTATTTATTGGATTTTATCATTTTTCTACATCACAGGGGAGGGACTCAAAACTTTAGATGTTATAGGTTACTCGACTTTTTGTTTGTAGAAGATAAACTATTCATATTAATGATAGATACAAGTGTTCTAAACAACAATATGATATACTGTATTCATTTAATAATGCAGATGTTTTCTAATTATTGGATATTTGTGAGCAAAAACAGTCAATAATTTTATATTCCTTGCATAATTTGTGTTGTTAATGCTGCCATTGGGAATCAAATTATAGTAAGCATGAATTGTTTGAGATAAATGTCACGAGTCATTCCTGTCACCAGCAACAAGATGGATCATGGTAACATGTTAGAATCTACTTTTATGGAGATAAAGAGTGAAAAAGGATTCAACATCTTTGGTCAGGGTTATTCCTTTGATTCCCCAATGAGAGCACTTCAGAACAATTATTATTCCTCAGATCCTCACCAACAAAACAAATGGTTATGATCACTGCATCATTATTGATGGCTAGTGCTAAATACCTTTCTGAAACTGTAGACTCAAAAGTTAAGATACACTCAACATGAATTTTATATGGCATAAAAGTTCTCTTCAGGGCACAAATGTCTCTTTCATGAAACATTTGACAGTGTTCTTCAGGAAATATGGTTTTGTTAGGCATTTTCATGTGGAAAGTTTTAATGAAATATTGAATTAACTTTATAAAATAAGTTTATTGTTCAAGGAAGGGACGAAAAGATTATGATTCAGGGACGATATACAAGTGGATCAAGAATGCTTGCTGAATCAAGGAAACAATCTTATGGATCAAATGACAAAGAAATTCAAGAAATTTTGTATAATAACTAAAAAGAAAGGGCATGATGGAGAGAAGTATTCCATGAGAAAAAATCCAAACATTCTGTAAACGAGATCTAAAATTACTTGTCAAATTGCTAAACGAGTTGAAAATAAAATTACATGGTAGTTTCCTGCAGTGTTTGATTTTCAAGTTGTTCTTTTTGCAAAACAATAAATAAATTCAAGAAACTTTTGTATAATAACCACAAGCAGGAGCATCCTGGAGAGAAGTATTCCATGGATATGAAATCCAAGCATTCCGTAAATGAGATTTAAAAATTCCTTGTCAAAATGCCAAACGAGTTGAATATAAACTTACATCGTAGTTTCCTGCAGTGTTTGTTTTACAAGTTATTATTTTTGCAAAGTACTGTTCAGGCTATATAAGTAGAGATTTTGTTACTAATGTAATGCTGGAAATGGTGTTCTGAGACCATTTATCTATTGGTTTTTCAGAGTATGCATATACAATGAAAGTCACAGAAAAATGTGACATTTATAGTTTTGGAGTTGTTTTGTTCGAGCTACTTACAGGCCGACAACCAGTACAACCACTTGACCAGGGAGGAGACCTTGTCTCCTGGGTAAGGAGCTCCATTCAGACAACACCACTCACTTCTGGAGTGTTTGATAGTCGACTAGATCTGAGCCAAAGAAGGGTGGTTGAGGACATGGTTCTGGTTTTAAAAATTGCGTTGTTCTGCACAAGCGTGACACCTTCTGACAGACCAACAATGCGGCAAGTGGTGTCAATGCTGATTGAGGCTAAGATGAAATCAATAACAGAACCTTCCTCACCTACATCAGAAACACCACTGAATTAAGATAGCAAATAGAGGTATTGAACTTTCCCTTTTAAGAATCCTTTACGAAGGGGGATTGTTTCAATTGTCAATGTCAAGAAAAAGGACTGAATGTTTGTGGATATGTTGACTTGCTAGCCTACTTGCTGCCCCATTGACTGTTTCTCTTTACTGTGGTTCCATTTAGTTATTGTTTGCATTTACACTGAAGTGAAGCAACCAGCTGAATAGATGGCTTAATAACAAATGAATGCCACGTTCTCTTGTTTTACTTTTTTGTTGTATAATGTATTCCATATAGAATTAAATTTAAGGGCAGTGTCTTGCTTCGATTTTAAGGGCTATTTAGAATGTGACTTGCCAATTGCAAGTAGAAAATAGTTTAAATTTAATTCAACTTCCCCTGAAGTTTAATTTTTTATAGATTATGCCCTTGTTTGCACAATTAAATTATTGGGTATATTTTCTTTTAACAGGAGAGAGATTCATAACTCCTCTATAACAAATGAAATGGTATTTCAAGGCCTCTGAGAGCTTCAAATATGAATGTTTGGTAATGATTTTATCTTGTAAATAGCTCTTGTTAAAGCACATAGAGTGAGCCTAACAGATTGCAGGTATTGATTTTTCCCTGCAGTGGTTCGATTTCTCTTATTTGAGCTATTCATGTGATATATACCTGTTCCAACAGCAGCACAACTCTATATGGTTAAATGTCCAGGCCTTATGGTAGTAAACTATTCAAAGTTTCTATGACAATGTGTCTCAGATGTACTTATACAACCTTCAGGGCATCAGAGAATGAGAAATATGCAGTGTGTTAGCTTTCTTGTAGGATTGAAGAGGGAAGTATATTGAGAAAAGGTTATCTGAGTTACAAGGTAAGTTCCATTACCAGATATATGAGCTTAAGAAATTTAGAGTACAGATAATCGAAGAGATGTTAGGTGCAGTAGACTAATTTTATGCTGGATGGAATGCATTCCCATCCTTCTTCACATGCAAATCTTGCTGGTAGCACTCTTTATCAACAGTTATTCATTTTGTAGCTAATTCTATATAGATTTCGTGCTATTTATGCATATAAGACATAGGATTATCAAAACGGAACTTCCGTTCCATCTTTGCTCCACTTTTGTCTGAGTAATCATCAAATTCTTTACAAGGATAGAATCCCACCTAATTAGTAGCATTCTTAGTTACTTTGTTTCACACTGTTTTGGTAATATAAGGTTATCTTCATAATCCTCTACATTCCTAGAGATTTTTAGTGTGCAACACTCCACTAATTAAATGACAAATTAACCATTTAGCACTTCACTAATCAAATTGTAAATTAACCAAATGAATTGGTAGTAAGGCTTTCCAAGTTCTAGCTAGAACCACTTTGTGAGAGGCCTCATAAATCTCAAGATCATTTGACACAATTAACTGACCTGAATCTTATTCTATGATTAGTCAATTTATTTATTCATAGAAAGTATATTATTAGTTGCTTGGTTGCACCCACATGCATCATAACAAGAAGGCGGAGAGAGTTTAAAACCCTGCTTTATTTTTATTTATGCTGCAGTGGATACATACCTTTTGACACTACATATAACATCTCACATTTCATATTTCTACCTTCCCTAGGAGTCACAGTGGTTTAGCCACCCAACCTTTACTTTCTGACAAAGTACATTTAGTTACATGTTATAGAAATAAACATCAAATGCACATATATTTGTGTGTGACAACATCTCTGCACATGTTATGCTCTATAGCATGTTTTTCTTCATATACATATGACACATAGGCACATCACTTTAACATCAACATACAAGTTGGAGCATTGTCTAAATCTTCTACATACGAGGACACAATACATTAGATCATCTCTAAGTTTGTAGGTTATTCTTGATAGATAATTCACTCCCTATTCTCGGTTTTTTATTTCTATAGTTTGTTCTTTACTTATCCTGGAGATATACAGCACTTTATCGTGGCTCATTATCATTGTTCGGTGATCGATTTAAATGTTTGACTAAATTAATGTTGAGTTGGCTGGTCGACCATGTTGGCTAGATATGAACATTGTATATATAACGCTTCTTAGATGCAATGTAGTTGGAGTAGATTGAAGAGTTTGAATACTAAACAAGCATCTAGCTTTCTTTGTACTTCCACCAGATATATCATCTCTTTTTTGGCATCATAGCTTATAAATAACTCAACTAATTACAATGTTGATCTTTCATCTATGGTGAGGATTCTATGTCATTGTGGAGACCTTAGGTCATTTTCTTTCACATTTTGTGAGACAACAACATAATCTACATTTTAATTCAAGACAAGTATTTAATGGTTAATATTACGTGATTAGCTCTGATGTGGAATGAAAAAATGGATTATTGATGAATATAATTTGATATATTCATTGTATTACTGAAAGATTTAATCGACAGAGAAAAATAAAGTATTTAGGAAATCTACATTTGAGAGAAAATTGGCCCACATATGAGCATAATTAATGATCCATTTGATTCGTATAGTAAGGCAAAATGGGGGTATGCAGTTTATCTTGTGTTGACTTAAATTACAAGCACGATTGCCAACATTTGTAGTCTACTTTCATCCAAAGTTAGTGATATATCGCAGCAAAGGGCATTGCAAGGCCATCATGATTAATGTATTTGGAAGGGGAGTAAAGAGACTTGAAAATGCCAAATATTTAAGCCAGATTCATTCATGGCAAATTTATAAAATTATAGATATATGGTACAATGCAATTAATCTAATATCTTTTGCATATAAAAGAATTCATATATCAGATTCATTCATGAAAAATTTATAAAATTATAGATATATGGTACATTGCAATTAGTCAGATTCATTCGTGAGAAAAATTTATAAAATTATAGATATATGGTACATTGCAATTAGTCTAATGTCATTTGCATATAAAAGAATTCATATATTACATTACATGCATATTCTCATTGTTTTTCCGTGAATGATTTCAACAACATTCCATTATCCAAACTGTCAAACTTCAATTATGTGAATCATGGAAATCATATAAATAACACACAAAAATTAGTTACAATATAATGTCAAGTGTGATTACCTATGTTTTGAATGACATCAACAACATTGATTATCAAAAATGTCAAAATTTCATTATGTGCATGATGGAAATCATATAAATAACATACGTAAATTAGGTATAATATATGTTGCATCGGCTTTGGGGACAAGGGGATAGTTGGGATGGGGAGATGAGTTTCCGGGATGGCTAGAGCACACCCCCAAATCTATGTTGCATCAACTTTGGGGACAGGAGGACATCAGGGATGGGGAGATGAGTTTCCGGGATGGATAGAGCACACCCCCAAATTTTTAGGGGATGACAAATTGGAGACGACAATTTTATATATTTAAAAATTTGAAAAATAAGAAAATTAAAAGAAAAATGAAATTCACAATATGCATATGCCATCAAGCATGAATGATAAGGGATGTGGGCTCGATAGTGCTATTGTTAAATTAATATAGACATGGAATGTTTTATGCTTAATGCAAATTTACTTCAATCTTTCTTAGGTCTGAGGCCCGATTCAATTTAGCAATCACATAAACATGAAAGTAAAAAGCTAATAGAACACAATAATAGATCAACAGAAGACAAGCTAATAATATAGATTAGATTTTACAATTATTCTTGTCCAGCAAAGACATAGGATAGTGTGCGTTACGACAGCCAACATGATGCATCAGCTGATAAAGTCTTTCTCAACATTAGATCAGCCAACCCACCAAGTGTCACACACAACCCTCAAAGACAACTCATTAAATGTCAAAGTTGGTCAACAAAAAGTCAATGAAGAAAATTTAATGCATAAAGTCAATGCTGCAGATTTAGGGCTTCGATCAAAGTCAACGTTCAACCTCGATTTTTGTGGCCAGCAATACGACCTTCAAAAATCAGATTTTCTGCAAAGTTTGGAGGTCAAAACATCAAGGGTTGACCATGGTCAAAACGTGTCAACGCACAACAAACAACCCTAAAACTAGTCCGCAGATTTACCTAGCTTCAGCTCCTCACGTGTGAAGGAAAGATGCCTCCAAAAGCTGATCGAACCAATCAGATCACAAGAGAGAATGTGTGATGATTTGATGAGCAAATGATCTCCAAATCTCTCCAATTTATATCCATCAGTGAGGGTGTGTGACACATCTATTAGGCTTGTGAGCCTACATTACAAATTTGGTCAACTTTGCACATGTGTGGAAAATAAAATCAAAATATATGTTCTGCTTATCCAAACAAGATGATCTTTAGATCAATCTTGCACCTCTCCGAAAGAGGAATCCAACAAAAATATAATCATCATTATATGAGCAATGCACCATGGAGTTTGGACCTAGTTGCCCAAAATTAATACTCCCTCTCAACTAGGGAGAACTCCATCTGCCCACCTGTGCCATACAGAGATCAGTACCATCGTGTACAATCATATAACATCGTGCGTCATCCTGTCGTAACTTGCTTTGTTGGCTCTTCTTCGCAAATAGAACAAAAGGTGAGCCACAAAGACATCACGCACAACTGACCCGAAGTCAGTTTAGAGGTTAAAACCTCTCTTGGACTCAAAAAGAGTCTCATACTAACCTGAAGTTAGTTTACTGACCCGAAGTCAGTTTAGAGGTAAAAACCTCATCATACTTGATCCAAGATCAAGGTGTTGGACACGTGCCATCCTAGACATAGAGAGTACGACAATCTTCGATGCGTCCATTGGTATTGCTATTGGTCTCTATCCACATTTCCCACCTCATTGGCCAATATGAGAGGTACTTCCCATGAGTTCGAAATTGCATGGGTAGGATGTGTGCGGGGCATAGATCAAAGAGAGGTGAACCAAATCAATATCATAACGGTGGGGCAGAAGGACAAAAAGGTTCGGCAAGCCTAGCCCCATGTGTGCTTATAGCTCCAAGAAACTATCCCCAAGCCCCCTGGAGCTTCCAGAGCTCATATTCCAACTCAAGCAAGACCCTCAAACTAGGGTCTTTCTGTGATTCCAAGCTTCTCACGGAAGGTCATGAACTTGACTTTCCTCAGGGGCTTTGTGAGAATATCAACGACCTGCTCATCAGTTCTTATATGATCGAGCCTTACGACGCCTCGTTGTACCATATCTCGGATAAAGTGGTACCTGATATCAATATGCTTGGATCGATCATGGAACACGAGATTCTCAGAAAGACGAATCCCACTCTGGTTATCACAAAGGATAATGGCGGTATCTAAGCACATGCCCAAACAACTCACTGGAGAGCTTTCTCAACCAAACAGCTTCACAATATGCCATACTCACTGTAATATACTCGGTCTCAGCGGTGCTCAAAGCCATTGACTTCTACTTCTTGCTCATCCAAGATATCAAAGCAGAACCCAAGGTCCCTCTTACACTAATGAATGAGAGGGTCAGCACCTGTCAGGAAGAGATCGTCCACATAGAGAACTAGAATGAGAGGCCTTTCTCTATCAACCTTAAAATAAAGGTTTGGATCAACATTACTTCAAGTGAAGCCCAGTTGCATCAAGTAGCTATCTATCCTCTCATACCAAGCCCTGGGGGCTTGCTTCAACCCATAGAGGGCTTTCTTCAACCTGCATACATAGGTGTCTCTATCTTGGACTTCAAACCCCAGATGTTGTTCCACATACACCTCTTCCTTTATAGAACCATGCAAAAAACAGTCTTCACATCCATCTGAAGGAGACTCCATCCTTGCGTTGCAACAAGGGCAATGATAGATCAGATGGTGGTATAGCGGGCCATAGGTGCAAATATGTCATCATAATCTATGCCTTCTTTTTGAGAGAAGCCTCGGGCAAAAAATCTTGCCTTGTACTTTTCAACACTACCATCAGATCCATGCTTGATCTTATAGAGCCATTTCGAGGCGACAATAGATTTGTCCTCCGGTCTCGGGACCACTTCCCAGACATCATTTTTCATAATGGACTCATATTATTTGTGCATAACATCCTTCCAACTTGATGCTTTACGACTTCTTCAAATGATCCAGGCTTAGATTGTACAATTGTACTCATGGCTGTTAGATACCCTTGGTATCTATTCGGCTTCTTTCTTTCACAGAATTCCCACCTTGAGGAAATATGTCTCTCGACATCTTCGAGAGTGTCCCTAAGCCATGAGGGTCTTCTCTTATTTGAAGGAGGTGGATCAATATGATCCATAAGTCCTTCAACATCGAGCATCGGTTCATCCTTTGTCTCTTCTTGCTTCCCTACTTCTTCATCTTCTTTGTCTTCCTTGGAGCTAGGAAGGTTTCTCACTTTCTTGAGGGCAACATCTTCATCGAAGGTGACATCGTGGCATATCTCCACTTCTCTTTGACCAGGGACATAGATTTTATATGGCTTCGAAGTTTCATTGTAGCCCACAAACATTTCCTTCGTTCCAGAAGCATCCAACTTGCTTCTCTTTTCTTTCGGCACATGAAATTAAACAGGGCAACCAAAAACTCTAAAATGAGAAGCATTATGTTTCTTACAAGAGAAGACTTCTTCTAGAGTCTTGGAGTCTAGAGCGGAACGTGGGCATCTATTTTGAACATACACAACAGTGTTCGCAGCTTCTCCCCATAGAAACTTCAAAAGACCTTGGTCATATAGCATGGTGCGGGCAGCTTCCACAATGGTCCTGTTCTTTCTTTTAGCAACACCATTTTTCTCAGGAGTACACATGGTTGTGGTCTCCCTCTTAATTCCAGCTTCATTGCAAAAGTCATTGAACTCATTTGACTCATACTCGGTCCCATTATCGGTCCTCAAAACTATGATTCTCTTCTTGGTTTGATTTTCCACCAAGGCCTTGAAGGTATAAAACCATTTGAATGCTTCGACCTTCTTCTTTAAGAAATATATCTAGGTATTGCGGTAGAAGTCATCTGTAAAAGTCATGTAATAGGAACATCCTCCCTAGGATGTCATGGGTAGCATACCAGATAAATCCAAATGTATCACTGCAAGATATCAGTTGTCTTTGTGACACTTGAGGGGAATCGTCCCCTTGTATGCCTCCCTTTGGTATAGCCCTGCCATATACCTTCATGATCATCTTTAAATTCATTTATCCCTGTCACCACCTTCCTTGCTTCGGGAAGGGCTTTGTAATGAAGGTGTGCAAACCTCCGATGCCATAACTCAGTTTGAAGAGTTATATCACATGACATAGCCCCCAATGGACCTTGAACCCTTTGTCTTCCATTGCCGAAATAGACACAAGGTTATTTTTCAAATCAGGTACGTACAACACATCTTGTAAGCATAGGACTTGAACTTGAGATAAATGAAGGGTCATAGTCCCTTTCACGGGATAGGTGGCATTATCTCCAAGGATAATTTCTAGATTAGTATCCTTCTCAATCAAATCAGAGAGGGATTATTTATAACCAGTGAGGTGCCTTGAAGCACCACTGTCAATCAACCAGACATCCAAGGTGTCGAGAGGAGATGCAACAGAGAGGGAAGATACAAGAATAAATTATTTTTTCTTATTATCAAAAAAATAGTCTCATCGTACCTGGAATTTCTTGACCTCTTGAAAGGTTGCCCATTTCCACTATGATCAGAGGGAGCCTTCCTTTTTCCTTTGAACCTGTTGTTCCTTTGATTGTCATTCCCCTTAAAGTTGTTGTTGTCATCATCCCTAGAAGAGTCCCTTCTATTAGGGCACTCTCTTGCATAGTAACCAAACTTGTTACAAGTGTAACATCTTCCCTTCCTTTCTTTGTGCCCCGCTCTTCCATGGTTTTGATTTCTCGGACCACCATTGTTCCTCTTCTTTGCATGAGCGGTGAAGGCAGTGGGGTCACCTCCATTTCCATTAGAGGGGTGATCTTTATCCATCATTCTTGTCTCCTCTTGAGTGCATCTCATAAATATTTCATCATAATCGGGAATCACATTATTATTAAGAATAGTGGTATTGAATATATACCAATCCCAGGGGAGACCTCCAAGCGCAATGAGAACCATCTCTCGATCAACTATTTCTTTTCCAGTAGCTAAAATATTGTTCCTCATTTCAATGAGCCTCATAAAATAGGATTGAATGGATTCATCCTTGCCCTTCTTGATATTCTTCAATTGATTCTTGAAGAAAAGAACTTGATTAGCATTGCTAGCCCTGAACATGCTAACCAGCTTATCATACATCTCTTTAGATGTGCTTAGCTCAGAAATGTGAGCAACCAAGTGCTTATGAATAAAATCTCGGATAATCATCTTTAATTTGATTTCCCCTTTTCTTTACTTTGTCTTTGTGGCCACAGGTGCATTTGACGGAGGCTCATGAATCTCCCTCTGCACATAGTCCATGAAATCTTGATCTTCTAATGCCAAATCCAAGGACATCTTCCATGCATGATAATCAGACTTATCAATCAAGTTATCATCAGACTTGAAACCCTTATAGGTTGAGGAGGCCAGTGGTCCTTGATAGGATTTCTTCTTCGGTGATTACTTTTCAGACTCGCTGGGGCTTTGTCTTCACCTCAGCTCTGATTCCATGTTAAATTTAGATTGACATGGAATGTTCTATGCTTAATGAAAATTTACTTCAATCTTTCTTAGGCATGATTCAATTTAGTCGTCACATAAACATGAAAGTAAAATGTTGACATAACACAATAATAGATCAACAGAAGACAAGCCAATAATATAGATCAGATTTTACAATTCTTCTTGTCTAGCAAAGATATAGGATAGTGTGCGTTACGACAGTCAACAGGATGCATCGACCAACAAAGTTTTTCTCAACATCAGATCAGCCAACCCTCCAAGTGTCACACACAACCCTCAAAGACAGCTCATCAAAAGTCAACACTGGTCAACAGAAAGCCAGTGCATAAAAGTCAACGCAGAAAGTCAACACTGCAGGTCAAATTCAACATTCAACCTCAATTTTTGTGCCCAACAATACGACCTTCAAAAATCAGATTTTCTGCAAAGTTTGGAGGTCAAAACATCAAGGGTTGACCACAGTCAACGCACAACAAACAACCCTAAAATCAGTCTGCAGATTTACCCAGCTTCAGCTCCGCACGTGTGAAGAAAAGAGGCCTCCAAAGGCTGATCGAACCAATTAGATCACAAGAGAGAATGTGTGATGAGTTGATGAGCAAATGATGTCCAATTCTCTCCATTTATATCTATCAGTGAGGGTGTGTGACACATCTATTAGGCTTATGAGCCTACATTACAAATCTGACTAACCTTGCACATGTGTGGAAAATAAAATCAAAATATATGTTCTGCTCATCCAAACAAGATGATCTTTAGATCAATCTTGCACCTCTCCGAAAGAGGAATTTGTAATATTCCAAAAATTTAGCCTTCATCTAAATGGAATATTATAGTTGGTTTTATCACTAGGTAGGTGAATAAGTGGGTGGGGAGACCCATAAAACCCCTTTAGAAGGAATAATAACACTCGTAATGTGAAAGGAGGAAGAATAAGCAGCTGGATTAAGCACCTTTGGGTGTGAATAGGGATTGGATCATGTTGATTCAGTCAACTTTGACCAAATCAACAACGCTGTCATGGAGGAGTGGTCTTTATGTTGCGACAGCGCAGTTTTAGTGGAGGACAACTTGCATGAGCTTGGTGGCAAGTATGGATGGGACCCAATGTGAGGAGGCTATCATGCTATATATGGAGGGGATATCAACCATTGTGATTCATGTTTTTTAGTTTATCATTTTGATATTGGTCTGCTTAGACTAGCTTCCTCTTGCTGTTTAGCACAAGGGTGTTCCTGATCGGCAATCCCTACTTCATCCTCAGGGAAGGAGAGGTTCTTTGAGCTACATTTCCTCATTCCGGCATTCTGGCCATGCTACCTCCTTCAGCGACAATGCAGTTTCTGTTTAGAGCTGGGTTGTGTTGTAGGGTGTAGCAAAGGAGGATCACATAGAGCTGTTTCTGAGCTTGTTTTTTAGTGGAGAGGTAGCCTATCCATTGGAGGATCAGCAAGGAGGGCTCTTGGGCAAATTTTCATATCTTTGGCATCAGGCCAACCATCTATCATCCCTCATAGTGCAGTCACATTTATGAATTGCGTTATTTTGGAGGCAATTGCTGGGAGGGTCCATTGAGCTCATCAGGAGGGTCTATTTCTGAGTAGAGGGATCAACCCTCTAATTAGAAATACCATTGGAGGAGGACATTATCATTTCAGATCTATCACAGTCTCATTTCATATCAGATCCAGTTTGCAGTGTCATTTCAACCCTAGGGTTATTTGGCACATTGTACATTTCTTGGTATTTCTAGCAATCTTTTCCAGGTTGGGTAGAAATCTTGTATTGGAGCCCATATCTTCTTTGCTGGGCATTTATATTGTTTATATCAGCCATATATCATTTATGTATGTACACAACAACAACTACAATGATATAGACAACGCTGTCACTACTCTTCGACATTCTATACAGTTGCAGCAACTCATGTGCTGATTGTTTTGATCATTGGAGGCTTGTTCATATTGCTTGAGTGGCTTGTCCCTCATGATATTTTTGTATATTTCTGCTGATATATTAATAAAATGATGGCTGCACATTAATCCCTCTCATGTCATATTCAGATTTTCTGTGTTTTACATAATTATGTTTTATATTGTTTCTATTTCCAATTTGGAATATTACAGTGGTATCATAGCATAATCTTGGCTCAGCCTGTGCATTCAAGACATTATGCCATTAGAATGAGAAACTTCTTCTCATAGAAAGGAGAAGATGTACAGAAGAAACAAAGGCAAGACTCCATTATTTGGAGAAATGAAGTAAGAGAGGATCTCCCAGCTTCTTTTCCGAGCTATGAAAAATATCAAGGAAGATCTCAAGGAGATGAAAGGGGAGGAGTGTAGAAAAATTCCAAGAGGGTTTGAAGGTGAAGCAAGCCCTAGTTATTCATACAATGGGTGTGAGCATTCAGCCACACATGCAGATCCACAGCGCAGTTATTTTCTCACATTCACTGCAAGAAGGATGGAGGAAGAAGATGCCCGAAGGGAGGAGACCTTGAGTGACTATCTTCAGGAGTATGAGTCTCAATCATGGAGATTCAAAGAGAACTTGGACTTCCAAGGGTTTTGCCAACTCAAGGAAGATAGAAGATCCAACAATAGAAGCAAGAGAGGTAGAATCTTTCTATCTAACTTTGATGGATCAATGAAGTGCACAACAAAATCTTGGGTGAAGGAGCTAGATTCCTATTTCCAGCGACACCAAGTTTTGGGAAAGGAGGCCATCAGAGATGCAACACTGCATCTCAAAGGTATGGCCCATGATTGGTGGTTTTGTAATTCTGCTTCATTTAAACATGCAAATGTAAACACTAATGTTGGGTTCACTAAGAAATTAGTGAGAAGATTTGATATGAAACATTGTAAAACATCATTTGTTGAACCCAAAAACTCAAAACCTTTTCATGAGTTGGAGAGATCTATTCTGCCCACTCCACTCCTTATTTCTGTTGAAGGGGATGAAAACATGCATGATGCCTTACCAAGGGCAAGATCCCCACTTCTTGAAGAGCCCTCTTCTATAGATGAAGACATGGAGGTTCCTCCTTCAAGAGAAGACCAAGATCAAGGGTCTCTCATTGATGATGATACATTCTCAAATATTGATGAAGAGGATGAGCAAAGAAAAGCTAACAGTGTTGTACCATCAGAAGGAGATACATCACCACATGGAGATGGGGAGGGAGCCATTGCTTCCATTAGAGGAGCCCTAGAGGAGCCCTTGTGCCTTTGCAAGGAGTTCCAAATGATTCAACATGTGGGAACCAAAACACAATTCCAGAGCAACATGCATCAGTTTTTGTGGATTGTGAGATGGAAGGGGAAGGAAGGAAGGATCAGCATCAAGTGATGATTCACCCTTATCTATTTCAGGAGGTTTTTGCACAAAAGAAGGAGACTGTATTGCGCAGTGAAGAGAGGGACAAATCAGTCCACTCATATGTACAATCCACTTCAGATTTTGATGTCTCACTACATGGGGGCATTCCACCTGGAAGACCACCATATCTACAGTTGGTGGGAGACATTTTTCCATTTGGTTCACCACTCTTAGATTCCGGAGGAGTGAATACCTTGGAGGAGTCTAGTACAGCGTAGAGAGTTTGAGATAGACTCAAGGAGGAGGGAGACATCCTCCCATTTTCAGCATTACCCACTCTCACTGCATATATTGCACTGATAGAAGTTGCTGTAGTGATGGAGGATGGAACCTTCATGGTGCAAGGGAGCTGCTCCATGTATTTGGAGAAATAGAGGGTACTTCCTTTGAGGAAGGAGTCCTCCATACATTGGAGTAGATGGAGGCCACTCATGCTTACATTGGCCAAGATCAAAAGGTTCTTTTTGGATGGTAGCTTCTCATGGGAGGCCAACTTCCAAAGTCATCACTTCTATTCGAGCATGAGTAGCTGCATGATGGGCATGGCAGCAATTTGGAGGATGACTTTGGCATGAGGGACGTCAAAGGAGAAGACAATAGCATGTGGGGAGCTTCACATTTCAGATCTTCAGCACCGTCTCTTAGGAGGATTGATCCATATTGGAGATCTCAACTCTTGGTAGAGTACTCCAAGGATCTGGGTTCTTGCATGATTCTTGATGACCCGGAGGGAGATGATAGATACATGGTGGTTGGAGAGGTCATCTATTCTTATGGCAAAGTCTTCTTGACTAGAGTTTCTGAGCTCAAGAGGAAGCTACTACATGCAGCACATGTGGACTTTCTTTCCATGCACTATGATGCATTTCATTCTTTGATGGAGGAGTTCACTTGGGAGGGCATCCAACATGATATATTTAAGCATATGGAGAGATGCATAGCCTGGATGGTGATAAAGAAGATGTCACAACCACTTCCCTACTCATTGGAGGTAAGGGAGAATTTTTAGTTGAGCCATTTTAGCTCAAGGACCAAAATACATGGTAGAGAAGATACACATTTGCATTATGATTTACACTTCTTTACTTTATATGAGCAACATGTTGTATTAAGGAGGGTCATTCCTTCTTATTCATTATATTATGATGTACTTGAGGCCAAATGTAGCATTGAGATTGGCTATCTTATTGGTGGTTTGTGGGGGAGGCCACATGATTCTTGGTGTGCACCATTGGCACCACACTTTACTTGCATGATCCTATCTTGTAGGATGAATGTGGCAACAAACAAGTGGCTGGAAAAGCACTTGTTATTCTTTGTTTTGAGGCAGGCAAGGGATGCACTGCGCTGGTTCCATATGTGGAACTATGATCCACTTTCTGGTTGTCATATGGCGGCTTGTTTTCATTGGTTTTTGCTTCCATATATTGCTGATATTCTTATGTTCATCGGGAGAATTGTTTGGAGAGTGGGAAAAGAGTTGGAGGTGCCCATTGGGAGTATGATTCTCCCTACTTTACATGTTGTATGTTTCAGGAGAAACAATGGGCAAACCATGATTGGCATACTACATCTATTTTCTTCATGTGGGAGGAGCCATTTGGAGAACTTGAGTTCTTGGAGGAGGCACTTCATGGATGATTTATTTGGTGGGGTAACTTGGGCCATTCTTGGAGGCCATGACATTTCAGCCCAAGGTTAGCAACAACCCCAACCTTACCATAAATGGAGAGAGAAACAACTTGGATGGGGAAATCTAATCCCTCCGTGCAGCCCCAACACATTGCATAAACCAAGGGTTGAGGATTTCTTTGATGAGCTACCTAGAATGGCTCATTTCATTTGGATGATAGCATGGGTATGGGAGACTCTCATTGGGGGTGAGATTCCCTATGTTTATCATCACTCCTACCTTGAGGAGGCCATTGGAAAACAAGAAGGTTTCCACTTACACCTTCCACTCTCTCATGATGTACACCATTTGGTTTTGCATACTTGGGAGGAACCATTGGAGGGAAGATTTATTGCATATTATGTTGAGCTGTGGTGGGAACTATTGATGAAGAGGCCACAAGAATAGGAAGGGAGGAATTTTTCTCCACCTTTACAGTTGCTTGAGGACAAGTAACATTTTGGAGGGGAGGACTGTAATATTCCAAAAATTTAGCCTTCATCTAAATGGAATATTATGGTTGGTTTTATCACTAGGTAAGTGAATAAGTGGGTGGGGAGACCCATAAAACCCCTTTAGAAGGAATAATAACACTCCTAATGTGAAAAGAGAAAGAATAAGCAGTTGGATTAAGCACCTTTGGGTGTGAACAGGGATTGGATCATATTGATTCAGTCAACTTTGACCAAATCAACAACGTTGTCATGGAGGAGTGGTCTTTATGATGAGACAACACAGTTTTAGTGGAGGAAAACTTGCATGAGCTTGGTGGCAAGTATGGATGGGACCCAATGTGAGGAGGCTCTCATGCTATATATGGAGGGGATAGCAACCATTGTGATTCATGTTTTTTAGTTTATCATTTTGATATTGGTCTGCTTAGACTAGCTTCCTCTTGCTGTTTAGCAAGGTTGCTGTGCTGTTTAGCACAAGGGTGTTCCTGATCGGGAATCCCTACCTCATCCTCAGGGAAGGAGAGGTTCTTTGAGCTGAATTTCCTCATTTCGGAATTCTGGCCAAGCTACCTCCTTTAGCTACAGTGCAGTTTCTGTTTAGAGCTGGGTTGTGTTGTAGGGTGCAGCAAAGGAGGATCACATAGAGTTGTTTTTGAGCTTGTTTTTCAGTGGAGAGGTAGCCTATCCATTGGAGGATCAGCAAGGAAGGCTCTTGGGCATATTTTCATATCTTTGGCATCAGGCCAACCATCTACCATCCCTCACATCGCAGTCACATTTCTGAATTGCGTTATTTTGGAGGAAATTGCTGGGAGGGTCCATTGAGATCATCAGGAGGGTCTATTTCTAAGTAGAGGGATCAGCCCTCTAATTAGAAATACCATTGGAGGAGGAAATTATCATTTCAGATCTGTCACAGTCTCATTTCATATCAGATCCAGTTTGCAGTGTCATTTCAACCCTAGGGTTATTTGGCACATTGTACATTTCTTGGTATTTCTAGCAATATTTTCTGGGTTGGCTAGAAATCTTTTATTGGAGCCCACATCTTCTTTGCTGGGCATTTCTTTTGTTTCTATCAGCCATATATCATTTATGTATGTACACAACAACAACTACACTGATATAGACATCACTATCACTGTTCTCTGGCATTCTATATAGTTGCAGCAACTCATGTGCTGATTGTTTTGATCATTGGAGGCTTGTTCCTATTGCTTGAGTGGCTTGTCCCTCATGATCTTTTTGTATATTTTTGCTGATATATTAATAAAATGATGGCTGCACATTGATCCCTCTCATGTCATATTAATATTTTCTATTTTTTACATAATTATGTTTTATATTGATGTTATTTCCAATTTGGAATATTAGAAAACCCGACAAAAATATAATCATCATGATATGAGCAGTGCAACATGGATTTTGGACCTAGTTGCCCAAAATTAACAGCTATTGAGCATGGAATGAGGCTTTTATTAATCCCACATTTGGACCCTGATGATATATGATTGGTCAAGGATTTTGATAGTCTTGATTTAACCTTGCCAAGATCTACGCTTGGTATTAAGTGGGGAGGGGGGGCGAGGGGTGGGGCGGGTGGGGCAATCATGGTTCCCTCACGGGGTTCCATAAAAATGATCGGATGGTGGAAAAATTATCACCCCAGATCTATGGATGTAGTGGATTGCAGGGGGTGGGGGTAACCCTATGACGTCAAACCAGTGGGGAGCACAATCACGGTTCTCTCTCTCTCTCCAAAACCTTGTGCGATATTTTCACGTCTACACACTTTTTTTCTAGCGAAAAAATCATTGAGGTGCCTAACCCAATGTTCCCTTTCAAATTGTAACCTCAAACTGCACTAGAGCACTCCACCTCTACAGATTTCGAGCCCGAAAGTTAGCATCTCCAAACCTTCAATTTTCAATGTATCATTTATTCCATTATTCTTTGTATATCCTCCATCACCCTCGGTCTTGTGGCGCAAGTGGGATTCACTCATGACCTTGCATGTGGGTTGACAGATAGTCAAGTCAAGGAGCAAGTGAACACCACCCATGAACCACATAGAGTAAAACAGATATGTTGCAAAATGGTTGGGGAAACTTCGTGATAAATTAAGCCATAAGAGATGTTGCAGAGTAAAATCAAGCATGGGTTAAACGTCCCCAAATTTTTTCCAAAGACGACATAAATGTAAAATAAATGTCCCTGATTTGAGTGAGGGATGGATTGGGAATGCCTTAAACATCTCCAAGTCCTCGATGATGCTCCTTGTCATTTTGGAACGTTTTATACCCATTATAAAGTCCTCTTAAGAGGAATACGTAGGGGAGTAGGGTTTTTTTTTGGGGGACGTGTCCCCATGCAACATAGGTTATAATATAATATCAAATGCAACTACATAAGCTTTAGTTTCACAATCTTAGTTGGGGTCATAATTCTAATCATCTCTTCTTTTAACATTGCAATTTCCTGATTTGTCCGGGATATTGTCCAACATCCTACCTAGGAAGACATTATGTAGATCAACTAATGTGGTATTTTGATTCTTTGCTAGCATAAATACCCCTTTTTAATTCCTTATCTCACACAATTTTATATTCCATTCTTGTCCAATTTGTAGTTGATTGTGATTATTGCAAAATATTAGGGAATTTCACTTCTTGAGTGAGGCAACATCCCCAAAAAGTGTTACTATCATTGGTTTTTAGTACTCTAAATATTTTTCCTCTAATTTTCCATCGAAAAAGAAAATAAATGTTGACTTTTATGAGAGTGGCCTCTAATATGGAGGAGCTTTGAACATTTATTTGGGGCAATTTGAACACTTACACAGATATGATGGCAACAACTTGCATTCAAAATGGAAACAAATTTCTTTCCTAGATCTATGTTTGTCTTATAATAAGGTATCACATAATATATATATATATATATATATATATATATATATATATATATATATATATAAAGTTCCAACTTTTGTTGTATTCCGAATCAAGGTTTTGTTGTCATTACTGCCCCTACATAATTTTGTGCCTTTTCTTCTTCCTCAACATATGAAAATCACAATGTAACACACCCCCTTACCAGCCTAACCCAAAGGAGGTGGTTACTGTGCTAAACTGATTCCCAATGATCTATTATGAAAATGAAGTCTAAAAATTTCGCACCTTTTTGAATTCTCCAAAACCCGAAACATACAACAACATCACGTTTGTCTCGTCGAGATGATTCCAATGATATAAAATTTTACCTCAATAAAGTTCTAGAATCAAAGTTTATGGCTTCCGAAAGTTTTAATTAATAAACCCTGATGCCTTCACCTGCCAAATGGCCCCCACATGGTGCTTACGTGGCATTCTACCCCACTACCATGTCATGGTCGTGGCATTAAGTTATATCCTTTTGGCATGCCACATCATCCCTTACTCATGTGGCTTGTACCACGACTCGACATGAGTATATACGTAATCACATCATGGCATTCCACCTCACACTAAACTTACAAGTTCCACCGTGGACTAGAATCCTGTGTTGGTAGATCCATAGGCTGACAAGTATAACGGGGGTCTAGAGGTCCCAATTCCTGCCACGTCATGGCACTAATCATAATGGCGATGAGCACCTTGTCCAAAAATTACAAAGATATAATGTAGAACCCCCCCTTCTCTCAATTTGAAAGGTGATATTTATTTGTAATATTAATTTAAATAAGGGCCTACCCTGATCAATTCGACAATGACAATGTGCCTAACAGATCAACCAACAATATGCAATACAGACCCTTGCTTTGTTATGTCATGTTCACAATTCCAGGATCAGTGTCGGTCTCCATATCCGAAGACCCTCCATTTTGTGATGTCACCCCCACAAATATGTTGGTAGAGGTTCAATGTGGACTCCCGACTCCCCCTACCATGTCATAGGGGGGTTCACGTTCACGGTTCAAGGGTGTAGTTCCAGTCTCCAAATCCGAGAACCCTCCATTTTGTGACGTTACCCCCACAGATCTATCGGTGGAGGTTCAGTGTGTTGAAAAGTGTAACTAGTTCGGTCTTCATGTTGACTATGTAATTATGTACATGTGAAAAGAAGAAGTCAAAATGATAAAATTTATTTTTGTTGTACTTGCTTCATGGGTTTCATGAGCAAGATTTATTAAGTAGATAGACTTCTTCTTGATGTCTATTAGGTTTGTGTCTTCTAGGCATAAAATGTAATTAAGTGTCATGTTCATGAAGGATCTAGTCTAGCAAATATATGCTCCAAGACATTATGGAAGAAGAACACATAACGACCCTCAAACTATGCTGGAAGACTAGCTCTACACACAAGAGGAAGACAAATACATAAACGCTGGAATTAACTCACACATGTCGGCCTAAATTACAACAAGGAAGTCAACTCCATAATTGAATGAGTGGTCAGCTTAGGGGCTGGAATAGTGCCCTATAAATTCACATGTTCTATGCCCATTTGGAGGATAGATTTGTGGATAGTTATGAGGTGGATTGTGGATAAAAGAACAAAAGGAAGTATGGAGTTTCAGTGCGGATTTCAGGCAGGAGGAAGCTCAAAGATCAAGGGAAATTAAGTGTGTTATACAGAGACAGTTTACGGATTTTTTAAAGAAGCTTCAATGCGGATTTATGGGAAGGTTGTTCAGCGTGGAGTTTGGAGAATTTCAGGACTAATTTCTTTTTATATGATGGTGATGCTGTGCGGATCATTCTATACAGCAAGTGCGAATATCTAAGGTACATCAACTTCAGATTCCAGAGGTACAACAAGTGCAAACTTTCTATAAGTGTAATTGTGGATTTTAGGACGTTGTTTTAGGGTGTCAACTGCGGATTTGTTTCAGCTATCTCAGTCAAGGAAGACTTTGCTGAAGTTTGGACAGAGATCATAAGAAGAAAGGAAACCTTAAAAGTAGGAGAAAGTGAGGAAGGTAAATATGAGATTTACCTTCCTAACTACAGAATGGTGCATACTGGTGACGAAGAAAAGAATAAATTTTGAAGAAGCTGTATCAAGGTCTTGGAAGCATATCTAGGTCAAGGGTTTGAGTGTTGGTCATGGTACTTGTCATTTGATGTAATGTTCATTTTTCAGAAACATTTTCAATCGACAAAGCAAATCTATTCCAGAGATAGAATGTAGGGGCATTTACTGGATTTGTCACCTTTGAACAAAGGATGAGCTCTAGAGGCTACCTGGCCCACTAGCAGACTCTGTCTATAGAGTGATTGTCAAGGTACAATATCCCCAAGAGGGAAACACAAAAATATTGGGAATCTCTTAAGATAACCCCAACATTGCAGCTACAGCAATAACAAATACATCAAATGGAAAATAGCAGTGATTCATATACACATGAAATGCCGGAGAATCCAATGGCCATCATATTAGAACATAGCAGTGAATAAGAATACAAATTCTTGAGGGAATGATCACCCAAGCAAAGCACTAGAAGCCTCAAGAAACCTGTACATGAAAATATGAGAATACATTGCTACATAAGAAAGCCCTAGGCCATGACTGCGCAGTTTAAAGAGGCACTGCTGCATAAAATATAATGATACATGGATATAGCAATATGAAGCTCAAATAAAGTGGGGGAGCATGATCTCAACCCCTGAAAATACAATACATCAATCCTTTAAGAGGATTGGCTGAAATCTATACAAAAATGCTATAATAAAAAAGTGTCGGAGTTGCAGTAGCTGCTGCAACTCAAGAGCTGGAAGTGGATGGAGAAGGCTGAAATAGCTGCTGCAGATGAAGAACCCTCCTCCAATGAAAATCTGAAGTGAAAGGTTGATCCTTTCACCCAAGACTTCCCCTCCAAGAGACTGTCAATCTCTCACATCAAATAGTCACCAAGAAGAACACTGTCTAAGAGAGGGATTACGCTGTTACTGATGGAATGTGGTTGGCCTGATTCCAAAGATGGTGGGATATGCTCAAGAACCACCTTTTCTGATCTCCAAATGGATGGAACCTCTCTCCACTGAAAAACTAGCTCCGGATGGTGTGTGGAAACCTCCCCAGCAACACCCAGCAACACTGCACAATATTTGCTGCAGAAACTGCACTGATGTAGATGGCTGAAGCTATGGCCTGAATGCCTGAATATGGGGAATGGAGTGAAATCCTTCATGGGCTCCTCAAGAAGGAGAGTAATTCTTAAACAAGACTCCCTCGTGCTCGAAGGCACTGCAGCTCTGCTGAACAGCAAGAGGCAGCAACAAGTCTCTAAGACTCCGATGTAAAATGATCAATGATAATCTCAGTGGCTGCCTTGCTCCTCTTTTAAAAAAGTGAGCCTTCCCTCCATGGGCCCTACTTCGAATTAGGGTTTCCTTCCTCTAGAAGCTTCCCTCCTACGTTGTCCCACTTAGTGCTTTCCAACTCATGCCAACGCAGTTTGACTTGGTCAACCTTGGCCAAACCTTTATGCAGAAAACCTCCTTTCACACATGGAGGTGTGAAATCCAACTCCAACATGATCCTATTTCATACTTAGATGATTTTTATTCTCTAATCATGCAAAGAATGGGTCCCCTACCCATTTTATTCATCTCCTTAACAAAAATTAATGTTCCATAAAATTTGGAACATTACAGTCCTCCCCTCTCAAAATATTGCTTGCCCTCAAGCAATTGCAAGGATGAAATGAGTTTCTTTTTGCCCTTCCTCCTGTATCATCCTTATGTGAAGATCTCCTCCATAAAAGGATGCCATATCAGTATTCAAGTCTTCAAACTGACCCTCCAACATATGCAATCTAGCCTTGGGGTGAACATTCCCAAATAGCTATCATGTAGAAACAAATATCCATGA
The DNA here is from genome assembly GCA_034641835.2 of Pinus albicaulis. Lineage (NCBI taxonomy): Eukaryota > Viridiplantae > Streptophyta > Pinopsida > Pinales > Pinaceae > Pinus > Pinus albicaulis. The sequence goes on from CM076583.1 coordinate 793,114,380, forward strand.
AGGAACAAAGAGCTATCTAAGGGCCTCCTTGAGACATAGGATTTGATATATAATGGGACTTATCATCCCCATATGAATCTCCCATCCTCAAGCCATCAATCATGAAAAATAAGCTACCTCCCAACAAGGCAACTCATGGAAAATCTCCCTCCACCTTGAGCTCCGGAAATGAAGGTGGGCTGAAAATCTGATCATGGAAAGCACTATAACTTGCCCCATGCTGTCCTCTTCTCCACTCATGACAAGTGTGGAGTGTATTCTGATCCTGGGCTACAAAAGTATTGCCCTCAAGTGGAAAAATGAAAAGCAATCCTTCGAGGATTTCTCCTCCAACAATGATAATCTGGTTGGCCCAAGACATGTCATCTATGATGAATAGGACAAGATCACCATAGAATGCCCCCATTACATGTTTGCTGTAGGTTATACCATGTGTAGAAAAATGCAAACAATGCCTCATAGGGTTATAATGCAACCTCATCCACTGCAACTGCAGAAAATATCATGGAAAGTATTGCACAACAAATATCACATCTACTACTAAATAGTAAATAGATGAGTGAATCAGCAACATAAGGTCAAATACCTGCCCATATACATACAATGGATGGATAACATTACCAAGCCCATGGCTCTCCCCGCAAATGAGCAAATATGTGGCTGTAGCCATGCCTCCTCTCATGTTCCCCTTAGAACATGTACTGCAGAAAATATGGGAGTCTTCCCTCATTAAGGACACATTCATCCCATGTGTCTCTCCTCTAATCATGTCCTTCACTGAGATAACAACAATATCAGCCAAGGAGACCATACTCAGCAATAAAATGAGGCAAGTACTGAAGGTTTCATATTGTGCAAAGATGTACCAACAATTTCCCAAGTGGTCACAGCGCAGTTTTCCAAACTGTTGCTTTAAGAAATGATATGGCAAGTTGTTTTTCAGCTCATGAATAACAATGTATGTTCTTACATCTGATAATGCATGGTAAATTGCTGAATATGAATGCTGAACATACATAGAAGGTAACACTTGACCAAGGCCATATAAAAGATGGCTGTCTCCATCACATGGTTTGGCCCAATTTTTCTCATGGAGCGACATGAAAAATCTACCCCTTTGAGAAGCCCTGCACTGCAGCATAATGATAAGAGTATGTAAATCAGCAAGGTACCCACAAGACCCTTACCATAGGCTGGAAGTGAGATGATATATGGATCTATGCATGTGATCCTCCTCCCAAATGACAACGCTGTGAGCTCATGCAAAAAGGCTCTTGCCCATGCCAATCTTTGTTCCTTGACATGCTCCTTGCCAAGAACAACTCTGGTGATGCTGCTGCAAATATGAAGCTTCTCCCAAGAGGGAAATGCCTCCCAATCAAACCCAACTAAGGAGAGATCCCCTTGCACTATGAGAGTGCCCTCCTCTACTCCTGCAATACCGTCAATCATATGAGAGAAAATCTGCTTGTGCTCTCTCCCATCAATCCCAAGCAACTCAAGTGCTTGCTGTATCCTCATGCTTACACCATGTACCTCAAATTATGAAGGTATCATGACTGATATATATATATCATATCAGCTCCAAATATCCCTTCTCCTAGTTGCTCAATGATGTAAACATCCTGCCACTTCTCCTCTTCTTTGGTACTCCTCCCGTGAGGGCTACCATCCTCCCAAACCAATTCTTGCTTTCTGCATTTCATGAGAGTCTGAAATGCAGCTCCTTGGAGACCTCTTAGGAAAGCCCTCTTACCCATGACTATGTTGGATCTATGAGGATCCAAATGTGATGGAGGTGATGTCTCCTCTCCACCCATGTTCAACAGCGTTGCTGATTCCTCCAATGATGTAGCAGTTGTCTCTTCCTTCGGTTCACAATTTGTTTCATGATTCTCCATGGAGGTGTCATGGTTTACTTCATCCTCCAAAAGTTCACACTCCCACCTTAAAGGCTGAGTGCAAATCATCAAAGGTGTGTGAGGATGAGGGTTCACCTTCTCCTTGAACCCTTTGCACAACGCAGTGCAATCATGAGGCCCTAAAGTGGCCATGTGATTTGATCCTTGGACCTCTTCATATGAAATTCCACCATCCTTAAGATTAATTGCTGAAGTAAAATGTGGAACTTTGCTCATACCTTGGTGGAACTTGGGACCTTCTTATGTGGCTGAAATGGATTTTCCTCCAATGGCTTCTTCATCCATAGATGTTGAAGGCTGCTCCTTCAAAGTTGTAGCAGCGTTGGTGCAATCCTCCTTCCATGGTGGTGTGAGCTTCTCTTCCTTTGTTCTTTCTCCATCAAAGGTTTGGATCACCCTTTGAGTAAAGACTATAAAATAACTCACCCTTGAATGGACCAAGGGTTTGAACCACCAAACAAATATTTCCTCCTCCATGTGCAGCACTGCCATCTCCACTGCTTCTTTCTCTGCCACTGGATGCAGCAATAAAAATGCCTCCAGCTTCTTCTCCCAATCTCTAGCTGAAGTAACCCCATCAAATGTAGACAATAGAAGCCTATTGCTTCTGATTTCTCCTTTTCCATAGGGCCTTCTCTCCTCCATCTGCTGAATAGATTGTGGGAACACTTTAGCTCCCCTGAATGCTGCAGAATGGGGTTTATAGTCACCCAGGTACTTGCTTAAGATTTGAAAATCCAAGCATGTCCCATGCTGGTCTTCAAGAGAATAGGAAGTGCATGGACCTTCATCTTCTCCCCTTTTCTTCTCCTCCTCCTCAGGGAGGCTCTTATTTATTCCAAAAATAGATGAGATCAATCTCATCTTCTTCATCATTCTCCTCTGAAATTGAACTCACAAGCTATGCCAATTTCGATGCTCTAATACCACTGTAATGTTCCTTTTTCAGAAACATTGTTAGTCGACAAAGAAAATCTATTCCAGAGATAGACTGTAGGGGAATTTACTGGATTTGTCACCTTTTAACAAAGGATGAGCTCTAGAGGCTACCTGGCCCACTAGCAGACTTCGTTTGTAGAGTGATTGTCAAGGGACAATATCCCCAAGAGGGAAACACAATAAGATTGGGAATCTCTTAAGATAACCCCAACATTGCAGCTACAACAATAACAAATACATCAAATGGAAAATAGCAGTGATTCATATACACATGAAATGCCGGAGAATCCAATGGCCATCATATTAGAACATAGCAGCAAATAAGAATACAAATTCTTGAGGGAATGATCACTCAAGCAAAGCACTAGAAGCCTCAAGAAACCTGTACATGCAAATATGAGAATACATTGCTGCATAAGAAAGCCCTAGGCCATGACTGCGCAGTTTATAGAGGCACTACTGCATAAAATATAATGATACATGGATATAGCAATATGAAGCTCAAATAAAGTGGGGGAGCATGATCTCAACCCCTGAAAATACAATACATCAATCCTTTAAGAGGATTGGCTGAAATCTATACAAAAATGCTATAATACAAAAATGTCGGAGTTGCAGTAGCTGCTGCAACTCAAGAGCTGGAAGTGGATGGAGAAGGCTGAAATAGCTGCTGCAGATGAAGAACCCTCCTCCAATGAAAATCTGAAGTGAAAGGCTGATCCTTTCACCCAAGACTTCCCCTCCAAGAGACTGTCAATCCCTCACAACAAATAGTCACCAAGAAGAACGCTTTCTAAGAGAGGGACTGCGCTGATAATGATGGAATGTGGTTGGCCTGATGCCAAAGATGGTGGATATGCTCAAGAACCACCTTTTCTGATCTCCCAATGGATGGAACCTCTCTCCATTGAAAAACTAGCTCCGGATGGTGTGTGGAAACCTCCCTAGCAACACCCAACAACACTGCACAATATCTGCTACAGAAACTGCGTTGATGTAGACGGCTGAAGCTATGGCCTAAATGCTTGAATATGGGGAATGGAGTGCAATCCTTCATGAGCTCCTCAAGAAGGAGAGGAATTCCTAAACATGACTCCCTCGTGCCCGAAGGCACTGCAGCTCTGCTGAACAGCAAGAGGCAGCAACAAGTCTTTAAGACTCCGATGTAAAATGATCAATGATAATATCAATGGCCGCCTTGCTCCTCTTTTAAACAAGTGAGCCTTCCCTCCATGGGCCCTACTTCAAATTAGGGTTTCCTTCCTCTATAAGCTTCCCTCCTACGTTGTCCCACTTAGTGCTTTCCAACTCAGGCCAACGCAATTTGACTTGGTCAACCTTGGCCAAACCTTTTTGCAAAAAACCTCCTTTCACACATGGAGGTGTGAAATCCAGCTCCAACATGATCCTCTTTCATACTTAGAGGATTTTTATTCTCTAATCATGCAAAGAATGGGTCCCCTACCCATTTTATTCATCTCCTTAACAAAAATTAATGTTCCATAAAATTTGGAACATTACATTTGAAGATCTATATGAAGAATTATTTGCAGGCTTTCCTCTCCAAGAGGGAGAGGTTTTCCCCTGGCTCTAGGAGCCTAAGTTTGTGTCTTATTTATTTGGATAGTTGACTTGATGAAAGACTAAACAAGATAACGGAGAAAATAAATAAGCAAGCTCACAAGTAATTATCAAGAAGAGAATTTGTATTAATCTCCGATCCTCAAAATCCTTAACATGGTATGAGAGCTAAGGTGCTGAACTCAAGGGATTCTTGACAAAGAGACACTCTAGGAAGCAAAAATCAAAGTTTGGGTGAAGAGTCAAATCTGTTTGCAAGGAATACTCTCGAAATCTTCAAAGGATCATCTCTTTAAGAAAATAATCTTTGTCATCAAAGATTCTACATTCAAGATAGTGGCAGAACAGGACACCATATTTTGAAGACATCCTTTACCATGAAGGATCCAAGATCTCCTATATTGAAGAATTATATCTTGCAAGAAGTTCCTAACCTCTTCGTCATCATCAAGGAAGCTACTGAAGGAGAAAGTCACTCTCTCAAGTAAGTATCTATGACTTTATCTAAATCTGTCAAAATAACTTATTGTATAGAGAGCAACAAATTGGTTGGGTCATCAAACTTCAATGCATGGAAGAAAATGATAGATCTTAAGCTAATTGAAAATGAAGTTATGGGCTTCATAGAAGGATCTACAATTAAACCTCCAAAATAAGACATTCTAGCATATATCAAATACATGCAGGGAGACATAAGAGCTCGAAGGATTCTTATAGAATCCATAAAAGACTCTCTCATTCCCTATGTATCAAAGCTATAATCCTCAAAAGAAATATATGATAAATTGGTGGAACTGTTCTTGAAAGGTTCTACAAAGGAAATAATATCCCCAAGACAAAATCTATAAAAATTGAGAATGTCAAAGGAAGGAATAATTCCATATCTAATGGAGATTTTTGCAATACGAGAACAACTACTAAAGTTGTGAGAAGTAATGTATGATAGAGAAATAATCACTATGATACAAAATGTCCTACCGAAAGAATGGAGAGGTTCCACTTCCAGCATAGATGGGAGAGAAGAAACCATGCCATTCTAAAGTCGAGGTAAGATAGAATAATCAAGATTGAAAGAAGGATCAAGAGAAGAGAATCAAGCCTTTTCCACCATGTCCAGGAAGAAAGGAAGATTTGGTAAATTTGGTCCTCATAATAAGAAGAGAAATGTGGACAAAGCACGATGCTTTGAATGTAATGACCTTGGGCATTATAAACGACATTTTCCTAAATTTAGAAAGGAAAAGAGGAGAAAGGAAGAAGCCCATGTCTCAGATATAAGGGAAGAACCCGTTGCAAAGAAATCTAATAAAGGAGAAGCGAGGGATCTCAATTATGATTAGGATATTATTCTCCTTTAAATGATTTATTTTGGTTGTAAAATAATATGATAGGAAGAAATGCATATTATAACATCATGATAAAAGCATGATACGAGTTCCTGGTGTAGCAGCTCTGGGGCAAAAAAAAAAAACCTTTTTGATAACAATTCTGATGGAAGGCAGTCATCAATATCAAGGGTCATCATGGAAACCGAGTTCTGAGATATGATGCCATATGAATAAAGCAGGCCAAGGGAATGATGCTCCTCATTCTAGTAAATCTGCTACAACATGACTCAAATGAAAAAGGTATGAGGTATGTATATATGTTGACACTGGATGTTGTTAAGTCATGTCATATGGTTGCAGGTAATAGAATTACATATTTAGAAGTATGATCTATGAAGGAGGATCTCTCGGTGCACTTTGAATGATCTAAGGCACAAGTTTTAGCTAAAAATTTAAAGTGCTCAAAATTTCTTCGAACCTAAACGACTAAATAGAGTTCGTCCCCAAGATTTTGGCGCAACTCGTTTCATCGAAATCCGAGTTCATATGAGTGAGTTATGGTCTATTTTTCATTTTCAAAAACATGCAAAAAAGGAGCAGAACAGGTACAGGGATGATGTGGCAGGTACAGTGAGCTTCACAGGAAATATCCTCCAGAAACAGCCAGTGGCACTGTGCCAAGTGGCACCACCAGATTCGTCGATGATGACTAGGAAGTGAAATTTTTTTATCCTAAGTCTAAGGGTGAGTTTTACTCTATTCATGTTGCAGGAAATATTGGTTATTTGAATATTTTAGAGCAATGGGGATAGGCCATGTGGAGCAGCCTAGGGCTGCCACGTGCCCCACCCCATGGCCTTGAAGTTGCAATGTGAATTGAATTCACATATGTATATTATGGTTTGATATTTTTAAAGTATAGTTGAAAACCCACATTCGGCGAAATTTAACCAATTATGGAGGAACCTCCAACCAAGTTTGACGGACGTCTAAACCTGGAGGCCACATGCTAAATCTGGTGGGTTGGCTAAGTTCTGTTTGACAAAAATTTTGGTCGGATCAGGGTTCGAACCCCTGACCTTCCGCCTACCGCCTTTGTCGTTTACCAACTCCCCTACTCGGTGTGTCTTAACCATAGTGGACGCCCATATTTATTTGAATCCATATCACGTTAGAGTTGGGGGTTAGAGGGGGCCAGCCCCACAAGCCAGCCCCCTCCCATATGGCCAGTGCTGAAAACCAGGTGCTAAAGGCTAAACGACGGATTAATTAACGTTAAATATGTGGATTAACCATGTTTATCCACTGGGTTAGTTCTAATCGTGCTTAGCCTTAAAATTGTGCTTATCCAACCTTTTAAAACCTGATTAACACTAATTAAATCCCAGTTTATTCTGGCAGAGGTTTAGGGAGCGCGCCATTTAAGGCGGAATTGCCAAATTTGGAAAGTTAACTGGCAGTCTCCCCAAGTTTAGTGGAGAAATAGTGGGAATGACAGGTTTGGTCATAACTCATTCAATTTTCACCCAAACAGAGCTTAGGAAGAGACATTATAGGCTAATTGGCATGCTGAGAACTCAATGAGACAGGTTGCAGAGGCATAAAAGGTCATCTACAGGTGTTTTAGTGCATTTGAAAATTTTTGAAGGCCAGGGCCACAACGTGTTGGGGTCATTGCCAGAGCATCCAAAGTCCAAATTCAACAAATAAATAGTCATTTTTGGGAGATTATGATGTTTTAAACTCATTGGAATAGGTTCCAAGAGGATTTGAAGCTTGTAACAAAAATTTGAGCACACTTGAAGCTAATAAAAAGGCCCACACTATGAAGCTGGACCAATGAGATTTAGCCCAGGAGGGGTGAAATCCTTTATCAAAATTATGTGTGTTTGATGTGTTTATAATTGCTTTTGTTCTGTCATTTAAAATTATGCTTTCTAATCTTATGACAAACATATAATTTCTCCAAGTACACTGATTTGAAAATCACATGCTCATAAACAAACCTATGAAGGATAAGTAAAACTAAGCAAAGAAAAGTTTATATATGATATGATACTAGGACAACAATAACTAGCAATTAGTTTTAGATCAATTTGGTATCAAACCATAAGGTTGCTTGCGTGTTTTAATTGAAGGGTTTTAATAGTTGCAAATTTTCTGATTCTTACAAGGTTGAGATTGCAGAGAGGAGAAGGGAAGCTACTGATAACTAGTCTTGAGGTTAGGACAAGAAGGAAGAAGGCTGAGAAGGCATCATCCTCACCCAAAGGACCACTCAAGGCAACACTTGAAGAACCTCAAATTCCATATCCATTAGTTGATATAGAAGAGGAACCAATTGCATAAGAGGCTGAAGTGATTGAAGAGATACAAGCTACATAGATTGAGCTTGAATCTACAACCAAACGTCAAGCTATGAAGAAACTCATGAACATTCCGAAGAAGAGGATGTTAAGAGGGAATTAAAAGAAATGCAAAGGATGGTGAAAGTTATGTATGAATCTTCCATGGAAAAGGAAACTGGAGAAGGTTCAAAGCACCCTCATAAAGAAGGATCTTCAAACAGTAAAAAGGAGGAAGAGAGGAGCTCAAAAGGTAGGGGAGTAAAACCACCTCCCTCTCCACCATCATCATATTCATCATTCTCATCCACATCTTCATCTTCCACATCCACTACGAAAACTCATTCCAAGATCCCAAAAGGAAAGACTCTGTTACTCAAGTTGGAAATCAAGTTTGAACTTCCCACATATAATGGAGAAGTTAGTTAATGCTGAGAGACTAGACAATTGGATTTGTCAATTGGAATTTTACTGCAGAATTAAAAATCTACAAGAAGACGATATCAAAATCCAATTGGCTTCATTAAGGCTAGAAGGAGCAGCACTAGTTTGATGGGAGTCAAAGACACAAGAGGAAATGCGAATCCATGGTAAGATTTCCATTTCTTGGGTTGAATTCATTTCTTCCATTAAAATACAGTTTTATCCATTAGCCTATATGCAAAAAGCAATTATGAGTTGGAAAAACTTTAGACAGCTCAAAGGCCAAAGTGTCCAAGAGTATACACAAGAGTTTAGGAAGAGGGCTTTATTACTTGGAGTAGACTTAAATTCACAAGATACACTCTTGAAATATATAGGAGATTTAAATTCCTAAAAACACACTATCCTTATGTTTAACCCAAATAACTTAGATGAAGTATGTTCTTGAAGAAAGGGGTAAACATATTTCTGAAGAGGGTAGTAAGAAGAAGCCGTTCAAAGGCAAGGGAAAAGAGAAGGGAGGAAAACGGAAGGGAAAGAAGAATGCAAGTGTTAAAAAATAGGGGGAGAAAATTACATGCAAACATTGATCCAAAGAGGGGCATGATGAAGGCCACTGTTGGAAACTACATCCTGAATTAAGGCCAAAACCAAATAACAAATGGAAACAAAAGACAACTGCCACTACACAAAAAGATATTGGATCCGATTCAGGAGATGAAACCGAGATAGTTGCCATGGTTGACAAAGGAAAGGAAGCTATAGCAATTCTAGTTCCTCAAACAGTCACAACAACTCTCCAAATGAAGATACAAGGATAGAATTATTCCATGTTAGAGTAATTTCTACTCATACAAATATTGATGCATTGTTTGATACGGGATCACAAGAAAACTTGATTTCAGAAGACTCAGTCAAAAACCTTGAAACTGTACCTCATCATAAGCCATACCCTTTGGGTTGGATAGTTAACAATGCCAATTTACATGTTACAACGAAATGTATTTTCAGATTTGCTATTACTGCAAACTTTGTCGATGAAGTTGAGTTAGATGTGGTTCCACTTGACATTTCAAGGATTATCTTGGGTAGTCCATATTTGTATGACAGGAAAGTGGTCTTTTACCTTCATGATAAAAAATATCATTTGATCAAATATGGAGTGGAGTAGATTGTGAAAGCTCATCACAAGAAACTAAATATTTCTTTAGTTAATGCAGGGCAAATGAAGAGGCTAGTAAATGCAAGTAAAATTTTTGTGCTTCTCATGATCAAGAAAAAGGATGATGTTGATTATGAATCTTTTGGTGGATGTGATGAAAAATTAAAATATGATTTGTTTGATGTGGTAAGTCAGCATGGCGAGATGTTTCAAGAACCAAAGGGGTTACCACCCAAGAGGGGAATTCAGCATGAGATTCAACTGCAGCAGGATGTTCCACTTCCAAATATTGGTATGTATCGCATGTCAATTATGGAGAGTTTGGAAATCAAGAATCAAATCCAAGAGTTGTTTAATAAAGGTATCATATGCCCATCTACTTCGCCAAGTGGTTCACCAATAGTTTTGGTTCCAAAGAATGATTGGACTTGGCGCATGTGTATCGATTTCTGTGCACTGAACAAAATCACGATAAAGAATTGCTACCCACTCCCACATATTGATGATTTTCTTGGTCAGTTAAATCATGCAAAGTATTTCACTAAGTTAGACTTGAGAAGTGGTTATCATCAAGTTAGGATAGCTAAAGAAGACATTTGGAAAACTGATTTCAAAACTAGACAAGGATTATATGAGTGGTTAGTTATGCCATTTGGCTTAGCAAATGCACCATCTACTTTCATGAGAGTAATGAATGATGTACTTAGACCATTTCTAGATAAATTTGTCATTGTTTACTTAGATGTCATACTTATATTCAACAAATGCATGTGAACAAGGTACTTGATGTTTTGAGAAAAGAGAAATTGTTTCTTAAGATTTCAAAGTGAGAATTTGGTAAGACTTCATTGGTATATTTGGAACACATAGTTGGAGGAGGTGAGTTGAAGATTGATCCTTCCAAAGTTAAGGTCATTTTGAATTGGCCCAAGCCCAATGCAATTACCGAGGTAAGAATATTTTTAGGGGCAACACAGTATTGGAGGAAATTCATTGCTATTTTTTCTTCCATTGCAGCTCCGTTACATGCATTGACAAGTATAAAGAAAGTCTTCCATTGGGGAGATTTTCAGCAGAAAGAATTTGATGATTTAAAGCAAAAGATAAGTTTAGCACCAGTTCTAACACTTCCAGATCTCAGACAACCATTCACGATCCAAACAGATGCAAGTGATTATGCTATGGGAGCAGTGCTCATGTAGCATGGTAAGCCTATCTCATTTCATTCTGAAATTTTTAATGGAGTTGTGACTAAATATCCAACCTATGATAAAGAGTTATATGCATTGGTACAAAGTGTAAAGAAATGGAAGCATTACTTGATGGGGAAAGAGACCATTATCCATACCGATCATCAGCCATTGCAGTACTTACAATCACATTCAAAGTTGCATCAATCAAGACATTTCAGGTGGATGGGTTTTCGGAAACAATTTCACTTGGTTATCAGGTACAAAAAAGGAATCTACAATAAGGTAGTTGATATGCTCTCTATGCCTATTGTAAATTCAGCTATTATTCTCAAGCACAATTCTATTATGCATGAAAGTTACATTGAACAGTATGTAACTGATAGTAATTTTCAAGATGTGTATGAGAGCTCAAGTAAGGGAAACCAAAGTGAAGAGTTAGATTATCATGTGCATAATAGTTTGTTGTATCAATTGGGCAAGTTATGTATTCCATAGGGAGAAAGAAACATTATCATAAGGGAGGCACACACATCATTGATTGCAGTGTTAAACACCATTTTAAACACACACATGGTGTATGAGAAAGATAAACACACACAACAAGAGACTCAACACACAATGAAGGATAAGCGTGTAGCTCTCTTATTTTTCCATTATACATGATGTACATTTATAGTACAATGGTGTGACTCTTGGTTTCACATTCCAAGGTCACTTGGACTCCATTGTGACTTTTCGCATTCCACACCTACCCATGGAGGATTAGGTGTTCCAACATTCCCCCTTGTCAGAAGGGGCATGTGTGAGTCAAAGAAGAGAGTTGTAATACAAATTTGCAAAGTATACATGGCAGCACTTGGGTTGAATAAACTCTCTAAATATTTGGGGAAAGAGGTGGTTTTAAGGATGGCCACAAAGCTGAGCCTTGATACTTGTTGCAGTTCAGGAACTCTTCAAAGCGGAAAATTTGGCTTATTTGAAAATTGTCCCTCATAAGGGAGACCTTCCAACCTAAAATAAGGAATCTACAACACAGCGATGGTTTAAGGATTGCCAACAACCTTTAGATAGCAGAAGCTTTTCTGGAACTCGACCAAAGACGCGAAAGGCGAAGGCTTACCCTTTAAGTGTCCCTCATATATGAAAGGGAGACCTTCAACCTAAAAGAAGGGAGGTCTACTACCTATGATGGTTTTAGGATTACCATCAACCAAAGATGATGGTTTAAGATTTTCCATCAACCAAAGGCATGCTCATGGGCATATGTGTCTCTGGCTACATCTTTGAATCTGAAATGACGAATTGTGGCTCGGGCTTGCTTGAACTGTTGTGTCTCTGGCTACAACTCTGAACATGGAATGAGAGATTGTGGCTCAGGCTCGCTTGATCTGACGTCGAAGCTTGTATATGAACACCATTTTTCCCCCTGTTAGGGACAAGGTGAGTGTTGGGAATCACGATTGTCGTTAGACCAAAACCCGCAGGTGTTAGTCAACAATCGCATCGCTAGAGATAAGGATCCACGAGAGGCGGTTAGTCCATGTCACGAAACACACGGGGAGTGTTGGTTTATCCAATTTCCAACAATCTCCCCCCTAACGCAAGCTGGGTGTGTATCGAACTCGTGACCTACGCTCTGATACCACTTTTTGACCCTTAGTTAAATTGAGAGGGGGGGGTGAATCAGTTTAACACATTCATGGACTTTTAAAACTTTTTCATTAAAACTTATTTACACCTTCATTTCATGTTCAACTTAATATGTTAGTCTTAGAATGTGAGAAGCAAGTATTAATATAATGTAACAACAGACTTAATATGAGAGCAGCAAGTATTAAGCAGATGAGATAAACCATATCAACACAAAAACATCATGCAGAGAGACACCAGATATAAGTGGAAACCTATAAAGGGAGAAAACCACATCTTATTATTGTTGTGATACAAAGGAAAGCTCCAAATCCCTCTCACCACCGATTTTCTGTAGGAACCAACTTACAGGAGGCTTCTACTTCAACTCTGCAAGCTACAACTTGCAAGGAAGCTCCAAATCCCATCAATTTTCTACAGGCACCAACCTACAGGAGGCTCCTACCTCAGTCAGCTACAACCCAACATTCAACTACAACCCACATTTTATCAAGCTACAACTTGATGTGAAGCACCAACCTTCATCTATTTTCTACAGTAATTCAAATCCCTGATATCAAATGGAATTGGTAAAGATTCTTCATTGCCCATCAGTCCTCATATAAGCCCTACATCATCTCTGTCGCTGCACTCTCCTCCTTCTACTTTGCCTCACTTCTTCATTTCTGCATTCTCTGACTTTTCATAGCATCTCGTTCTGCTCCTCCATCTTCTTATCCTCTCTGCCTAAATTCCATACTATGCATTCCCTATATTCGCTCTCTCTAACCTCATTTATGCATATCAAGTTGATATTATATATAGAGTTCATCACATGAATTTTTACATTCCTCAGGGAATTTGAAGTGAATAGTCTTGACTTTTTTCCTTCTGCCTTCTTATTTCTTTTACCTGATCATTCAGAAAAATATAACAATATGCATTAATTTCAATACTACAGTGGGAGTTTTTTTTTCCTATTGGAGGCTTGCCAATGCATCACAAACAATAAAAAATTAATTACAACATTTACATTCACATTTTTAGTTACACATTTCAATTTCACTCAGCTCCTTTTCTGGTTTTTTGCTTTACTGGATTTCTATTTTCTGCTACTATTAAGTAACTGATCTGCATACTTCTGTTCATCATGCCTGCAAAATTCCCTGAGACTTTTATAGTTCCTACATTCTTTTTTTACCTCTGTTAGGCCCACATTTTCATCCCTGTGTTTATTCACCTATTCACTGTACTTTTGTGCACCTGCTGCATATATAACTGTTTTTTCAAGTTTATCCTCAAATAAATATAAATCTAGGAAATATCTGTTCATTATTAATCTCTATGCTCGGGCTCCCTGCTTACACCCTCTCTGTCCATATAATATACTTTCAAATCAACCCCATTCAGACTTTTTGGATCATTGTACATTTTTTTGCAACTGTCTCTCTCTCTTTCGTTGCAGTTGTGTAACTGCTGCACATATAACTGTCTTTTAATATAACAACTGATTTTAAATCTGGGAAAACCTGAGTTAATGCGGAAACTTCATTTTTCCATGGTTATAAAACCATACGTATCAATTCATTCATATTTCAATATTTACAATATTTCATATGGGGCCATATATATCGGGACCCACATATTCCAAAGTCTTCAAAGTGAAAACGCCTTTTGAATAGTTTTTACAACAGAACATTGGTTTAATCAACTCTTGGCATCTTTGAAACTGTGGTTAAACCATAATAAAAAACCCAACTTATAACATTTCAGATTAATATTCAAATATTTTGGCCAAGCCATTACATAGAAGTCTCTGCATATACTCGCTATTGATTAGGCCTCACGCATATGCAAATACTTTAATAACCTCACCATATCAACATATTTCATATCTAAGCCCACACATTACATCAACCATTCATATGCACCTTATCATATAATATATATACCAATCATATCACAACGCTTCGTATTATAAAGTGAACCATGCAACATATATGACCCTTTCTTGAACTTAGAATTCAATGGCATTTAAACGAATGTTCGGGCCCACCTTCAGATAACGTACCTTGGTGTTATGTCGCCCTTTTCATCCGACGGCTAATAACATATCGCATAGCCAACACCGATTCGACTTGACATCGTTTCTACGAAGATGCAATAAGATAATCACACACATGCGTAATGAGAGTGGTTCTACGGGGGATTCATTCAGGGACGTTGTGTCGCCTGTCCCATGGAATCACTCCCATTTCATAAATACCGCTGTCTTACCTAAAAGTTTGCTTTAAGGAAACCTAAACCCCCTAAACCTGCTCATTCTGCTCGTGGTTCCTCTCCTTCGCTCAAGGTTCCACGTCCTTCCGTGATCCAGTTACTAACGCCTTTGTTGATATAAACTCTGCCCTCTCTTTGTCTTCGCATTCACATTACTTCATCTGCAGCTTACACCAAGGTTAAATAACTCACTATGCCCTTAATGTGAGACCTTCTTCAAAGATTTCAGAACGTCATATAACATTTCACAACAGAATGTGTGATCTCCTTCTTTGAACGCTCTATATAATGTAATCACATTCTGACCTGATATGGACATCACCATTGTATAACCGAAGGTCTTTTCCTTCATTTCTCTTCAATGAGGCTTCCTCCACGACTTCGTGGGACACACACTTTCTCGGCTCTTCAATTAAAACTCAAATATTCTGGATTCGATTGTCATGAAATTTTATGCAGCATTAATATGAATAGAGGTTCACATATAAACAAAGGTTCCTATTGCAGAGTGATTCTCTTCGGCCTCCCGTGGAATTTCGATACAGAAAATACTTCAATTAACTTCTCCACAGCATATACAAGCCTTAATCACATTTAATTCGAAACATAAATTCGACCTTAATTGACATCGATTCTTCCTTTAGTTGCAGGGTTTCATCTCAGAGCCTATTTCATAGGTTACCATATATCTATTGAACTCAGGCATATTCACACAGGACTAGTTCCGATAATGCACATCTGGTTCAGGAATGAATTCTTATATATATATATATATATATATATATATATATATATATATATATATATATATATATAGAGTCACTTATATTGTCATTCTGCCCGGTCTTCGTGCCTGAAGGTTCTAACAATTTTGTCCAAGGCTTTTCAACACCACCCTCCTCAGCCTCTTCCCTATGGCTCCGTAGTACAATTGACAACAACCGATTTTAACACTTCCACTAATACTCCACAACTCTGTAAACTAACCTCTTAGACAAATGAAGGTCTTTCATCCTCATTACTTCTCTCCAGATCCGCTATCAAATGGCCTTCCCTCTTCTACCGTCCTCACTACTTTGCAGCTTGAATAGCTCGTCTACTAACGCTGCCCGCTCTTCTACCGCCACCTCTCTCGCTACCTTTTCTTTCTTGCTATCTCCTTTGCCTTTATTTTTCATCTCTCTTTTGTCTTGTTTCCTCTAATGTCTCTCGCCGCTCTTTCGCCCCTTGGAATGATGTTTCAAGTGCTCCTCCTTTGTCATTTCCTTTGCCATCAATGAAAACATTTCCAACAGTCTCCCCCTTTGGCATTGATGGCAACCCATCCACCAATAATTCAATGCTTCCTCCAAGTCTTCCTCTCTCTGGCTTCTTTTAGAAGACCCTATCTTCTGTTACTTTCTTTTCCTCCCCCTTTGACATCAATGGAAAAGGGTTGCAAATTTCTCAATGTAGATTCTGTGTTTGCATTTCTTCTCTCTGATTTGTGTTTAGATCTTCTTCTTCTGAATTTGTACCCTGCTGCTCCAAACTAGTGTAAAAGAGTTGTTGAGAGAACACTTTTGGGGATTATTGAACTTGTCTATACACATTAAGTCCATACCGTTCCGAAGCATAGACTCCTTGCACTTGTATAGAGAGTAGGTGATGATAGCCATATATAATCAGACTTGTATAATAAGAGATGCATTATTGGATCAAGACTTAAAGACTGTGAATGCTCTGAGTGACATATCAGGATTGCTTCAACTATACTTCAGTCTATATCTGTTGTAGTGCGCCAATATATTTCTGTTGAGGAAGATTGTAGATGGGATAAGTCTTCTTCTGCAATACACATCTGTAGACAACATCTGTTCAGTTGTTATGATGCCAATATATCTTTTGTTGTTGTGGTTCACCTGTACTACCTATTGTTTGTAATCTGAGCTAGACTGCGGACAAGGATAATACACTTAAAGACTGAAAGGTCCTTGTTGTTGTTGTGAACAATGAATCAAACCAGAGTTTACAACTTATTGTGAGATTAGGCAATATATTTCAATATAAGAGACCAAATTACTTTTACTGCTTGCATACTGTACTTTCAAAAAAAATCCTTCAATGTATTGGTCAGTCTTATTTATCAATCATGCAGTTTTATTTATGACATGAAGAGGTATGTATGTCAATGATAAATCTCTCTTTAAAGGTGGATTACCAGTAAATCCTTTGTGCTGAAGTAGGATTTAGATGATTTAAAAAAAAAACTTTTGAGCTTCAGGTGGTAATCACAGTTAGTCCTTTATTCTTCAGAGACTTTGACTGTTCTATCAGAATGAACTTCCACAAAAGCATATTCAAGATGTTTAATTGAAAACTCAGCAAGCAGACTTCACACAGTTTTGTAACTGATCTTTAAAAAAGAGGCCTTGAAGATATACATGTACCAACTTCAGGAAGGCATGAAATTATATATAGAGAAAGATATTGCTTCGGTGCTCAATATACTACTTCAAGTGTAAATCAGATACTGATCCTTTAGCACTGCTCTTTTCATGCTGAATGCAGATAACCCTGGGAATTTCACCTTGATGCATTCTTGCCATAGTCCTTTGATCTTGAGGACCTGTATCATACTACTGCTCTATGACAACACTTGATATTATGTTGATAGGCATGTTGCTTGTACCTAAACACCAATTGATATTACTTTGATAAACCATGCATAGATTTCAATTTATCTTGCACATTAACCCATAATTGATGTATCCTTCATAAATTCTATTATTTATCTTTCCACTGTTCACACCAACAATCATCAATATATTGAATCTGATCTTGGAATTATTTACCACTCTTCTTTTTCTATCCTTCTATTCCAAAGAAAGCCATTGCATTTTCCTTTCTAAGATTGTTCCTGAATTATTGCTGCTTTAAAAATCAATTCAACAGTTCTAAAGTAAAGATCTTTGGGAAGGCATCTTCAATTTCTTTTCTATGAATCTTCATGGGCTGATTACTCAAGAATTTATTACTCACTTAACTTAATTTCTCCAAGGGGACTTTTCATAGATGAATGATGTCATGAAATAATGATGATAGGCACTTCTCTTACACATCCTTCTTAATGTGATTCACTGTTGGTTCTACAAGTTCATGGATGATGTTCTCTCTACTACCATGGTTGCTTGCTGCCTTCTCTTCTTTCATCAATCTATCAGCTAAATAATATTCTTCCTTTATAGTTCTGTGTTAGAGGAAAAACCTTCACTTCCTGATCTCATAGCTGTTCTCATTTCATGGAGCTATTCTTAAACTACTTTTTGTGGGGACTACATATGAACTGTTCTCCCCCCGAGATGCTGCTTCATATCTATCACTGGTTGGATATTTGCTTTGTTTTCTAGAGCAAATCCCCCTGAGACTATGGAGGATTTATTATGTTATTGAGATAATAGGCTCCCCCTTTCTCTTTTCCTTCCATACTTTATTGGGGTTCTTCATAATGTCTGCACTTCTTTTAAATTCATAGTTTTGTTTGATTTTCTTTGTCTCCATCATCTGTCTAGAGTTGTTTAGTATATATGGAAGTTTACAGTCCTTTGCTTTGTGGCCAAGCTTGAGGCATACATAACATCTTATTTTTTCAAAGTACATTTGAGCTGATGTATAATAATTTGTTCCCCTTCTTGAATACATTTTACAATCAACAATTTTATGTCCAAAATTATTGCATGCATAACAGTGGTCATGGAAATGATTTGTGTACATGGTGAAAGATTGTCTTTTCCATTTTCTTGCTTGAGGGATTCTTCTCTTTTTCTGCATCCTTTGCTGTTTGGACTGGATTGGCTTTGTCTTACAATATGCTGCATTATGTCCTGGTTTATGACAAGAGAAACATGTGCTATTTTTCATAGGAGGGAGGAACCTCTTTTGACATCTTCCGAATTTTTTCAATTCATCCTTAGGAGCATATGAGCCTTTAGCAATTGATTGTTTCATCTTCTCATTCTCTGTTCTTTTATGTTGCTGCTTGATTCTATTTGTTTATCTGCAACTCATGTTCTTGCTGGCTTCTGCTTCTGTAGGAATTTGCTGAGTTGTTTCACTATTCTTGATAGCTTTTACAAATATGATTTTCTTGTTATCTTGTGCCTTGGACTTACTGGTTTCTCCTTCATATCCTATCCCAGTATTAATGATAGGTGACCTTTGTGCATTTAGAATCTGGTCCAACTGTCCAGAGCCTTTCATTAGAGGTGTATTCATTAATAGTTCTCTTTGGGATTTTTCTAAGTTCTTTCTTAAGCTCACTACTTCTTCTTCCAATTTTTCACATTCCTGACTTTTCTCTCTCATTTGTTGCAGCAGAGTGTCTTATACTTTCTTTGCCTCTTCAAGCTGTGTCTTCAGGCCAATAATTTCTTTCCTATCTTCATATTCTTTCTCATCACATATTTGTACCAATCTCTTAAGGTCTTTGTTTTCATTCTTCAATTTTTCTATTTCAGTCAGAGCTGTGTCAAGTTTGGATTTTTCTTCAGCTGCAATTTCTTCATGGCTCTGACTACCATTCACACTAACAGGTACCTCATTTGACAATGCAATCCTCAGTGTCTACTCCATGCATGAAATGCAGTCTGTCCTAGATTTCTTTTGCTGAAGTTAAATCCATTATTAACTCAAGATCCTTGTTATGAAGATTGTTATATATCACACATTTTGCCTTGGAATTCCTCTGTTGTTCTTTCACCGTGGGGGAGTCTGTGCAGTAACCATCACAAACAAGCTTCCATAGCTCAGGTTCATAGGCCATTAAACCTGTTTTAACCTTATCTCTCCATTCAGGAAAGTTTGTTGTATTTAACACAGGTGCATTTTGATAGTCCATGACTCAACCAGATCTCCTTCAAGCTATTAAGCTTACACCAAAGGAACCAACTCTGATACCACTTGTTGGGAATCACGATTGTCATTAGACCAAAACCCGCAGGTGTTAGTCAATGATCGCATTGCTAGAGATAAGGATCCACAAGAGGCGGTTATTCCATTTCACGAAACACACAGGGAGTGTTGGTTTATCCAATTTCCAACAGTGAGATGATGGCGAAAACTCAACTGTAAGTTTTCTAAATATTTGTGAACATGTTCTGACATGTGACTTAAACATCTTCTTGGCTGCTGATGCCCATTGCCAAGAAGCGATCCATCCAAGATGAATCTTTGTTCTTGTAGGAGGCTTGTTTCTGAAGCATCTATGTGAAGAATGGGTATGCCGACCATAGTGCTTGCATGGATGAAGATCAAAACAGTGATATTTCATATGACCAACTCAATCACAGTGTTGGAATTTTACAATCTGCTGTTGTTGTTGTGGAAGCGGAGCAATATCTGAAACAGTTGTAGGTGAACTGTCATACAGGAATCTAGAACTCTGAAATATGATGGGCTTGGTGTATTTTGGAATATGAAAGGACACATCCTTGTCATATCCAAGACCAGTTCTGTGCTTGTTGTGGACAAGCTCTTCCCAAGGTCTTATGATGGGCTTGAGAAGTGCAGGTTGAACTGCTGCATTTGCATGTAAATCTTCTCTAGTACAAGGAACTGAATGGGAATCAACTGCAACTTTATTGACTTTCTTCTGATGAGAGTCCTTCACAATCTTCTGAACAGAAACAGGTTCAGAATGGTGACTCTTTTGTTGAAGTTCATCTTGTTGGAGCTGAGATTCCAACCGCAAAAACTCAATCTTCTCATGTGCATCTTGCAAACAACTTTGAATATTACACAGAGCATTCTTGCTCATTTTTATCATATCATCAACTTTGGAATGAATGAGGTTATTCAACAACTCTAATGCCTCATTGATTTTAGCCATTTTCAACAACTTAGGCTCAAAAAATAAAGGGTGTCGGTTCAATCGATAATGCACCCGTTTACAATGTGATTCAAATTTCTTTCAAGAAATACAAACGACTTCAAAGAAATTCCAGCTATGGAAATCTCAAAGTACAAAATCTGCTCCTCAAATGATGGAGGACCTCAAGGTATAGACTTGGATTTCTAACCGACAAGCAACAATGAATTACATCAACAATTTTTCAACTCAAATACTGATTGCAACTATGAATGAAGAAGCAATACAATGTCAGTTCAATACAATATTTTTGAAAAAATGTGCAACAAAAACTATTGTGCAAGAGGCCTTTAAGGCAGCTGATTTTTCTTCTTCAAAGAGCTGTTTGACACCAAAAACAACCACTCAACTCAACAAAAAGAGGAGATATTCTCAAGCTTGGATGCTTGACCTTGATGTACTGCTGCAAAATGCAATAGAGATTAGGAGAAACTCCACAAATCAGAAATTTTGTGTCCAAATAATGAATGCCAATGCTGTTTTCAAAATGAGGACCAATTTGTCTTCACATGTAAACTTCTTCAGAAAATCACCCTTCTATATATGCCACAAATCATAAAATGTAAACTGCACTTTTCTCTATGTATTCAATTCATCTGCTCACATGCCATTTCCTATTTCATGCTGTTCATTTCCTCTTCCTCTCTCTGCTGTTTACTTCCTTTCTTCCTCTCTCTCTGTTTTTTTTTTTTTTTTAATATTTAAAAAAAAGAAAAAGAAAAAAGAAAAGGTCGAATTAAAAAAAACGTGGAAGAAATTGTGGAAAGCCGAATTAGAAATAATAAGGGAAATTAATTAAAATGGGGAGCAGCCATGAGAGGCTGTGAGGGGGTGAGCGGATAAATGGGAGGGGTAGCGGATTTGTGCAGGGTATTTGAGGGGGAGAGGAGGTATGGCGGGTGGGTGGTTAGGGAATGTGGTTGTGGAGGCAAGGGTAGGGGGGTCAGATGAGGGAGAGAGGAGCAAAAGGAGTGGGGAATGGAGGGTGAGGGAGCGTAGGAGTGGAGCAGAGCTGTGGGAAGGGGGGACGGAGATGGTAGGGAGAGCCGTGGCGAGCGGTGGGTCGGGGGTTGAGCAGGGTGAGGGGGTAAGGGAGTAGTGAGGGGGCCGAGAGGCCTGTGAGGGGGTTTGTGTAGGGCCGTGAGATCAAGTGAGGGGGAAAGGCAGTCGGGGTGAGTTGGGGAGTGATGTGCGTAGTGTAGGGAGTGGGGTTTACAGGTCAGAGAAAGGGGGGAGCTCGAGAGCGCAGGGAGGTAGCGAGGGGTGGGGAGTGCCAGTTGGAGAAGGGAGGTAATGCAGGTGGAGTGGGAGCGGCCGCAGGTGGAGATGTAAGGGGGATGCCGCAGTTAGGGAGGTGAGGGGAGCTAAGTTAAGGGAACGGGTTGTAGGGTGAGGTAAGGGGGAGCAGGGGTTTTAAATGGGGCAGGGAGCGATAGCAGCGAGGTTTTGCAGAGCGAAGGGTTTGAGAGTGCGTAGATGAGAGGGGTTCGTGAAAGGAGGGCGAGAGAGTTGTAGGGGAAGGAGAGGTAAGGTTGGGGAAAGGAGCATTTGAGGGGCCGAGGGATTTGAGTGTAGGTAAGAGGGGGTAGGGGGTGGGTTGCAGTTGGGGCTAGGGAGTAGTGAGGGTGAGGGAAGGGTAGAGCGTTGAATGGTAGGGCGAGGGAGGGCGTAGCTGAGGGGAGGGCATAGCTTAGGGGCCGAGTGTATGAGCAAAGAGGGAGTGGGGGCGAGGGCTTGAGGCCGCAAGGGAGGGGGTAGATTGTAGGGGGAGCGAAGGGTGAATAGGGGTTCGGTGCAGGGGGGCCACTGTGAGGGAGGGGAGGGTGTAAGCGTGAGGGAGTGAGATCGCAGGAGTGGAGCAGGGGACGGGCGAGCGTTTGAGGGGGCGAGGTAAGGTGAGTGTAGAGGGTTAGGGAGGGAGCGCGTGAGGTGAGGGGCGGTGAGTGCAGGTAGGTAGGGGTTCGGGTTTGCTGTGTCGTGGGGAGGGGTCGGGTAGTGTAGGCGAAGTGGTGAAAGGGGGCCGACGGGTAGGGTAGAGTGTAGGGAGTGCTGTAGCGAGGGGCAGGTAAGGGAAGTAGCGGGGGTAGGGGCGGTTGGTACGCAGCCAGGGGAGGGGGTGGATTTGTGTTTGCAGAGTGCAGTGGTGAGGTCGAGTGGGAGTATTGCAGAGTGTGGAGGTCAAGGGCTCTGTGGGGGCCGAGGGGCCGAGTTGCAAAGATTTATTTATTTTATTTATTTATTTATTTTATTATTTATTATTTTAAAACATCAAAGAGTAAGAAGAGAATAGTAAAACAAAAATAGTGGATTTTAGTCTTCAAAACAAAATATTTTTTCCAAATATACAATAGAATTGGATAAACAATAGAATAATTTGCAGAGATTGTTCCATCATAAATTTTCAATTTTCAGTGAAAAACTCAGAAATTTTAAATAAAAATCCCAGAATTCTGCTTTAAACAATATTCCAACAGCTCTCAATGCAGAAATTGCAGAATAATGTGCAGTGAGAAAACCTGCAGAATGCACAGTGCTGCTCTTCTTCAAAACTAATGCTTGAATGCTGCCAATTTCTGAATGCTACTCTTCTCAAAATAAATTCCTGAATGCTGCAAAAAGCTTGATGAATGAGGCAAAAAGACTGCTGCAGAAAAACTCTAAATGCTGCAAAAATGCCAAGAATTTTTGTAGATATGCATAGACCATAAACAAAAATGGCTTACTCAATGTTGAGCTGGTTATGAACATATCAGCTCTGATACCATGTTAAACACACACATGGTGTATGAGAAAGATAAACACACACAAAAAGAGACTCAACACACAATGAAGGATAAGCGTGTAGCTCTCTTATTTTTCCATTATACATGATGTAAATTTATAGTACAATGGTGTGACTCTTGGTTTCACATTCCAAGGTCACTTGGACTCCATTGTGACTTTTCGCATTCCACACCTACCCATGGAGGATTAGGTGTTCCAACATGCATGACATTTCAGTGTAGAGAAGACAATAACGCATCTTCAAAGGTATTGTTATTGTCCACACATGAATGAAAGTGTTTCTCATTTTATTAGAGGATGTTATTTATGTGCAACAAGTAAGCCTAGTGATGGGAAGCTTGGTTTGTACAAACCCCTTCAGGTTCCTTCTCATCCTTGGGAGAGAATCTCAATGGATTTTGTAGGAGGCCTTCCTATGTTAAGGAAAGGTCATGATTATTTGTATGTTGTGGTAGATAGGTTCAACAAAATGTGTATTTTTATGGCATGTAAGAAAACTATTACAGCTAAAAAAACTGCTAATATTTTCTTAAAAAATGTATGGATCCATTTTGGGCTTCCTACTTTTATTATAAGTGATCGAGATTCTCGATTTGTTGGGAATTTTTGGTCAAAATTATGGGACATGATGGATACAAAGTTGAAGAAAAGTACAACATTTCATCCACAAACAGAGGTGGTAAATAGAACCATTATTCATCTTCTAAAAGGCTATTGCAGCAAACATCCCAAGTTGTGGGACAAACAACTACACTACATAAAACATGCATACAACCAGGCAAAAAATTCTTCCACAAATACATCGCCATTTGAGGCATGTTTTGGGTACTTTCCAAGATCGCCATTGGACTTCATCTTTGAGAAAGATGTTGCTATAGATGGACATAGTGACATAGATAAGGCAAGAAAGTTCATTGAGAAAATTCAATTGGTACATCACACAGTGCAAGGGCAGCTTGAAAAGAGTTAAAGCAGCTACAAGGCAAGGCATGCCAAACACCGGGTTGATCATAAATCCCAAGTTGGTGATAAAGTTTGGTTGTACATAAGCAAGGAAATATTGCAAGGGGAAGGAAAAAGCTCAAACCAATCCGTTATGGTCCATTTAAAATTATGGAAAAGATTGGTACAAATGCATTCAAGCTAGATTTGCCTCCTTATATGCAAATTTATTTTGTCGTTAATGTTGAGAATTTGAGATTGTTTGAGCCTCCTTTGATTAATGATCAAGGAGAGCATGTTCAGCTACCATCAATAGACGATTTCTCGCTAGAATATATCAATGAAATTCAACAAGATCTCATACTTGATAGAAGAATCAGAACTTCAAGAAGAGGGAATGTTGAATACCTTAGAGTTGGAATCAAGGGTCAAAATCCTTCAAAGGCCAAATGATTGGAGATTGGAAAAGTGAAGGAGTTGTACCCTCACTTGCTGAAAAATTTATAGTATCTTTTGGGTTCCAAAAGGCTTCTAGTGGGGAGGAATGATCGAAGGCTCAAGTTTTAGCTAAAAATTGAAAGTGTTAAAAATTGCTTCAAACCTGAATGAACGGATAGAGTTTGTCGCCAGGATTCTGGCGCAACTCATTTCATCAAAATCCGAATTCGTATGAGTGAGTTATGGTCTGTTGTTCATTTTAAAAAACATGCAAAAAATGAGCATAACAGGTACAAGGATGACGTGGCAGGTACAATCAGCTTCATAGGGAATATCCTCTAGAAACAACCAATGACATTGTGCCAAGTGGCACCACCAGATTCACCGATGATGACTAGGAAGTGAAATTTTTTTATCCTAAGTCTAAGGGTGAATTTTACTCTATTCATGGTGTAGGAAATATTGGTTATTTGAATATTTTGGACCAATGGGGATAGGCCACGTGGAGTAGCCTAGGGCTGCCACGTGCCCCACCTCATGGCCTTGAAGTTGCAATGTGAATTGAATTCGCATATGTATATTATGGTTTGATATTTTTAAAGTATAGTTGAAAACCCACATTCAGTGTAATTTAACCAATTATGGAGGAAACTCCAATCAAGTCTAACAGAGATCTAAACCTGGAGGCGGAATGCTAAATTTGGCAGGTTGGCTAAGTTCTGTTTGACAAAAATTTTGGTCGGATCGAGGCTCGAACCCCTGACCTTCCTCCTACCACCCGCGTTGTTTACCAAATCCCCTACTCAGTGTGTCTTAACCATAGTGGAAGCCCACATTTATTTGAATCCATATCATGCCAGAGTTGGGGGTTGGAGGGGGCCAGTCCCCTCCCATATGTCCAGTGTTGAAGACCAGGTGCTAAAGGCTAAATGGAGGAGTTTTTGAAAGGTGGATTAATTAACGTGAAATACGTGGATTAACCATGTTTATCCGTCGGGTTAGCTCTAATCGTGCTTAGCCTTAAAACTGTGCTTATCCACCCATTTAAAACCTGATAAACACTAATTAAATCCTGGTTTATTCTGGCAGAGGTTTAGGGAGCGCGCCATTTAAGGAAAAATTGCCAAATTTGGAAAGTTAACTGGCAGTCTCCCCAAGTTTAGTGGAGAAATAGTGGGAAAGATAGTTTTGGTCATAACTCATTCAATTTTCGCCCAAAAAGAGCTCAAGAAGAAACATTCTAGGCTAATTGGCATGTTGGGAACTCAATGAGATAGGTTTCAGAGGTAGAAAAGGTCATCTACAAGTGTTTTAGTTCATTTGAATATTTTTGAAGGTAGGGCCACTAGGTGTTGGGGTCATTACCAGAGCATCCAGAGTCCAAATTCAGCAAAAAAATAGTCATTTCTAGGAGATTATGATGTTTTAAACTCATTAGAATAGGTTCCAAGAGGATTTGAAGCTTGTAACAACAATTTGAGCACTCTGGAAGCTAATACAAAGGCCCACACTACAGAGTTTGACCAAGGAGATGTAGCCCAGGAGGGGTGAAATCCTTTATCAAAATTCTGTGTGTTAAGCTCTGTTATGTGTGTTTGTTGTGTTTATAATTGCTTCTATTCTGTCATTTAAAATTATGATTTCTAAGTTTATGACACACACATAATTTCACCAAGTACACTAATTTGACAATCACATGCTCATAAACATACCTATGAAGGATAAGTAAAACTAAGCAAATAAAAGTTTATATTTGATATGATACTAGCACAACAATAACTAGCAATCATTTTCAGATCAATGAAATCAACATAATATATCCTCATAGAATATGAAGTGGTTGTACATGAATGATAAATCGGAAAAATTGTACGATCCTGGGAATGAAGAAATGTGCAGAGAGGAAGAGATCATGAAATGAAACCATTTCAAGAGGCAGTTATCATTTGGAGGCCAAGAAGATGTGACTAGGAGATCTCCTAGGAGAATATGTAGACTCTGACAGAAGTGTGGTAAAGAAGAATACCCTTGACAAAACATATAATTGGGAGATGTGTCAATCTTAATAGAGGACGTTGACGCCTAAAGGAAGATTTCATGGTGAAAGATCATCACTGAGGTAACCTTTTGTTTTATAAGGTTCATATGTATATGTTTATCTGGATGAATTTGTGTAGGGCTGCTAATCATGATAAATGATACATGATACTTGGAGATGATTTGAAAGCAACATGGCATAACGATGGTCTAGATAAGAAAGATTAATGATTCTGATAGTGGACATGATTCATGACTAAAAGTGATGGATGAGATGTGCCCTATGAAGCCAAAAGTTGAAGATTCCTCAATAATGAAATCCATGACATCGAGGGAATGAATTCTTCATGAGTAGCTGGATTGCTGTTGCAGGATCCTAGTTGAGAGGGAGCCTGGTGGTAATTTTCTTACTTGTAAGAAACTTGAAGTATGTCCCTCTCGTATTAAGAAGGAGAGACATATGTAATTCTCTATCACATGTGTCATGCACTAGACTAGGACTAACAACCGTAAGTCTTAGTGAAGGCCATGTGAAGAGAATGGATATACACATCATTCTTGTCTTCACCTAGAAGATAGAATGAAGGAATGGGTAATCATCTGGCATTCGATACTCTTTGAGAATGAGATAGGGAATTCAATATAAGAGTAGTTGTGGACCGATATTCTTTGGGGGCTGGCTACCCAAGAGAAGAATATTCCAAGAAGGTCATACTCTGGGAAAAGCTAGGTGGGGTATGTACCTTAGAGAGGCAATGACTATGATGTCTATCAGTCATGTGTCTCGCAAAAATTGTAGCCCATTTTTGTTAGTCAAGGCCTTGCACTAGGAAAATGCTGGTTGATATGATACTATACATAGGCGGTTACCAATTTGATTATTCTTATGAGATTCTTCATTTTGAAAGTGACCATGTAATTGTATGAATACCTCCCTAGTTAAGAGGGAGTGTTGAAAAGTGTATCTAGTTTGGTCTTCATGTTGACTATGTAATTATGTACTTATGAAAAGAAGAAGTCAAAATGATAAAATGCATTTTTGTTGTACTTGCTTCATCGGTTTCATGAGAAAGATTTATTAAGTAGATAGACTTGAGTTTTGATGTCTATTAGGTTTGTGTCTTCTAGGCATAAAATGTAATTAAGTGTCTTGTTCATGAAGGATCCAGTCTAGCAAATATATGCTTCAATACCTTGTGGAAGAAGAACACCTAACAACCCTCAAACTATGCTGGAAGACTAGATCTACACACAAGAGGAAGGAAACTACATAAACGCTAGAATTAAATCACACATGTCGGCCTAAATTACAGCAAGGAAGTCGGATCAATAACTGAATGAGTGGTCGGCTTAGGGGCTGGAATAGTGCCCTATAAATACACCTGTTTTGCAGCCATTTGGAGGAGGTAGTTATGAGGTGGATTGCAGATAAAAGAACATAAGGAAGTGCGAAGTTTCAATGCGGATTTCAGGCAGGAGAAAGCTCGGATATCAAGGGAAATTAAGTGTGTTATACAGAGACAGTTTGCAGATTGTTTAAAGAAGCTTCAGTGTGGATTTATGGGAAGTTTGTTCAGTGTGGAGTTTGGAGAATTTCAGGACTAATTTCTTGTTATATGACAGTGATGCTGTGCGGATAATTCTATACAACAAGTGCGGATATATAAGGTACAACAACTTCAGATTCCATAGGTATAAAAAGTGCGAACTTTCTATAAGTGTAATTGCGGATTTTAGGAAACTGTTTTAGGGTGTCAACTGTAGATTTTTTTCAACTATCTCAGTCAAGGAAGAATTTGCTAAAGCTTGGACATAGATCATAAGAAGAAAGGCAACGTTAAAATTAGGAGAAAGTGAGGAACATAAATATGAGATTTACCTTCCTAACTACATAATAGTGAAGATTGGTGACGAAGAAAAGAATCAAGTTTGAAGAAGTTGTATCAAGGTCTTGGAAGCATATCTAGGTCAAGGGTCCGAGTCTTGGTCATGGTACTTGTCATTTGAAGATCTATAAGAAGAATTATTTGTGGGTTTTTTTCTCCAAGAGGGAGAGGTTTTGCCCTGGCTTTAGGAGCCTATGTTTGTGTCTCAATTATTTTGATAATTGACTTGATGAAAGACTAAATAAGATAATGAAGAAAAGACACAAGCAAGCTCACAAGTAACTATCAAGAAGAGAATTTGTATTAATATCCAGCCTCAAAATTTTCAACACAGTGCGCCCCCCTGCTAACATTGCGGGGAGGGGTGGTCCACGTTATAAACCAAATATTTTTATTATTGCCCTATCATGACTGTTAATCACCGCCAACACCCAGGGTTCCAACCCCTGGTCCTAGCAACTAGCCATATGGCTTTCGACTCAAGACTCTTATCCCAAGTCTTAGTGGTTCCAACCCTCTTGGCATTCGATGGTTATATGTGGGTAATCAATGTGACCTCGACTTGGCTGAATGGCCTAACTTCTTGACTTGGAGGTCCCACTCGATCATACTATTGGGAATAACCTTCCCACTCACCCATTTACCAGGCCTTGCTGACTAACCCATTAGTGGCCTCACCCAATCATGCTAATGAACCGACTTGATCATTGGGCCCAAACCAAACTACATGGTGGTTCTGACTTTCTTCTAGGCCTCGAGCTACTTAGCTTGGCCAAATATCCCAACCCTCGACTTGATGGGTCCCACCGTCATTTTTTCAGGCCCAAAGGCTTCACGACTTGATATCGTGGTTAAACTTGAACTTCACGAGATTTAGGATAAATATCGAATGTATTTCACTTCTCTTCTAGTGCACCATGGCCATGGAGGTCATGAATAAATGCATTCAAAACATTAGCTAAACTTCGCTGAAATACACAAGTCATTAACTTTCTTAGTAAAATACACAGATAACATGCATCTAATTGCACTTCTCTGCATCACAGGGAATTCAGTCCAGTTTCCCAACCACAACATAATCAATCAATTCCTCCCATTCAACACAACTCACACACATCACAAAAATAATGGAAGTCACAACAATACATACTAACAAACCATATTTATAAGATTTAATGAATTAAACACATATATTCGTCATCTCCTTACGACTAGAAGTCACTAAGATTAAACTCACAAACATATACATGAATTCAACCATTCCTCGTAACTTTATGAAGGGAATCAAAATCCCTCTTGCACATTGAAATTCACATTCCTTAGTAACAACATAAGCATTTAAATAACACATTAAACATGTACATATCTTTCAAGTAACATAAATATTAACAAATATTGATCTTGTGTAGCAAATATAATTGGAAACTGAGATTGATACTTTTACTCTCCACCCAACCTTAGATAAGTTGTAGCCAAGCTCACTTGCAGTTATCACCCTCGAGTTGGATTCTAGATCTTGAGGAGTCCTCAGGGTTAAAATCAATACCACAGCTGAAATAGGGCCTCCAAGGGTTGAACCACCTTTGCCCACCAACTAATCAAAATCAATACAAGGAAAAGGAGTTCACTTCCTGTAGACTTTCTCAATAGCTCCCTGCTACTACATAATAGAGATTGTTGTCTCAGTCAACCTCGATTTTGAGGTTCTTTCTGGCATAGAGGCTTATCCCTGAATATTAGGAGTAGGGTTCCTTTATAATATGGTAAGGTTCCTTAATAGACAAGCTACCATCAGAGTGTAGATATCACCCTCCTAGTCCAAAAGGAAGCCAAAAGCCCCTTTGCTTCCATCATTCATATCTTAAATAATTATCTTCTTTTGTTGTCCAATTCTATTGCTCACTTTTTATAGGTTCGTAGAAAATTCTTGCCTCCTTGATTATGCACAAAGGGAATTCTTTTTTTTTCATTAATTACTCCCACTAAATTCTATACCCACCATTTTTGGTTGCGCGGGTGCACCCTCTCTGTTTCCCCTATTAGTATACCAGTGCACCCATACTTCCATTTAATTCTGATTCTCTCTCTTGCAGATTTTTTCAGAGATTTATTATGGTTCCCAATTATTTTGTTTTTCAGTCAAACTTATTGTGCAACAAATTCGCTAAAGCACACAATCTGGAATTAATATCAACTTGGTCTCCTCAAGAAAATATCCTTCCCCAAACTTTGGAATCCACGTCCCTTTCTCTCAACATTTTTTAATTTATGGCTACATACTTACAAGGAATGATTTTTCAATGCTTATAAGGGGAATTAATCCACAGGGGATGTCGTAAACCCCACCCCCTTGGAGGAATACTATCCTTGGAATTCTATACCTAAACACTTTTTACAACATTTATTTAAACCAAGCACAAAACATGCTTGTCCCAAGCATAAATCGTAGTGAGCTTTACAAGTGTAGCTTAGTTTACAATTGCATTTATGTACATAGTTGGTTTCCCAACAACTCAATGAATATTAAAATTTCTTAACTTAACCATCTTTCAGTGGCTCTTTTGCGGTTTCCCGGAGCCTTTGTTTCACCCAATTGAGTTTGATAAAGTTTGTCATTTTCCAAGAGTATTACATGCCTCCAATATCCGGTGTTGTTTTCCTTTGTGCTCTTATTCCTTCAATGAATAGTCTCGACCCATTGCTCCCCAGAAGACCCTCATGTGCCTCTAATTCCATTCAACCATGCCTATGTCCATTTTTTAAAACCAATTTATTTTCCAATATCCCCTTCTTTGATTCCCGGTCCCTCAGGCAATCCAGTCCCTCTTCCATGCAGTCGCACACCTTCCAAGTTCATGCATCCCCTTCTTTGCTTCCGAGTCCCTTAGGTGATCCATTCCTTGGAAAGGTTTCCTCACATCGGAAGAGTCTCATAAACACGTTGAGTCCTTGCCTCAATACCTTCATACTCGTCATTCCTGGAAATCAGTGGACACTATTGGTTGTTAGTGTCCCACAATGGATACAATATTTAATCAATGCATCACTGCACACTTTAATATTTTCAAGGTGATGCTATTTACCTTGCAACCAAGTCTGTTCACCCAAACTGGGAAGTTTCCATGCTTCCTACTTCACGACACACACATCTCCATGAGGCTCATCATAAAGGAATTGCAATAATTTTAAATTATACTTCATTAGAAACTTGTCCATGATGTAAAACTTGCCATGTTATTTTGATTCCTATTATAGAAAAACCAGATTACGTCATAATATAAATCATTATAATCATAAATAAAATCATGCTCATTATTTAGAAATTCATAAATCAAATGAAATATTGATACTCATGTTTGAATTATTCTTTACTTGCTCTATACATGTTGGATCGATTTCCAAACCGATAAACATCCAGTGGCCTACTCTCCTGTCTATACATATTGGATTGGTTTCCAAAACCACAAGCATACAATACCTTCTATTCTCTTTGACCTCGTACACACACTCGATTGTTTTCCAAAGAAAACAAGGGCCCAAGGTCTTCACTTCTATTCGACCTCGTACACATAGTGGATCATTTGTCACACAAATTCCACACCACATTTATACAAAACATAAACACAACACATAGGCCCAAACAGTCCCATACCTTCCTATCCTAACACATTACAGAACACACGGGCCTAGAAAGTCCCATACCTGCTTGTCTCAATGCATTAAAAAAAACAAACATATCACATGGCACAATACAACATATACACATACACATGTGCCACACATACATATATACACATGATACAACACATGCACATATACACAACATTATGGCTTCGCATCACAACTTTCAAAATCAGAAAACCCCCAATCCTGGGTGGTCTGCCTATCAAAATATCAGCCCCAACAACCCTCAATTTGGGTGGTCTACCTGTATGTATTATAAATGATAGCATATGTATCTCTCCCATGCTTTGTCGCGTGTTCCCACAACCAAAATCTAGGTTCATGGGTGCCTTAACTTGTCCATGCTTGTCTCAATGTGTTGAAGATCACACTACTCTTGATCAACTGATAAAACCTTAAACACTCCTAGTTCAATAATGCAAGCATGGATATAATATAAGAATCATGCTCACATGATATTAAAATCATAATCAACAAGAATTCTCTCATGCTCGATGGATTCCTCATTAATTCAAGAATATCATTTTATAATTTCATTATGTTATCCCAACAAGCGATTCACATAGACATCAATTAAATTTTAAGCCATCATTCTTCTACAAGAATGATTCATGACAAACCCTGTCAGTCATAATGGCTTAAGACAACCTTAGTGATTAATCATGTTCATGAATATAACACATTCATATATATCAAGTAAGGTCAAGGCTTAGAAAATCTCCTTTGTACCATTTTCATGGCTTGCATATCATTTTCCATTATTTCCCATGGACCCATTATTTCCCTGTATTGTTGTTGTTGTTCACACAAACAATTTTCAGCCTATACACAACTTCATTCATGCCTGTTGTCATATTTAGGAGTGATGCTCCAAGATACACTAGCGGTGGTCTTTCCCGACCCATCGCCCAGGCCCAACCTTTCTCATTTTTGTTCATGGTATTTATTTTTGCAGGGCCTCCTTGGCTCTCTTACAAAGCTTTGTTGGTTCTCTACCACACCCAACGAATTTGTCTTAAGACACCGTGCATGAAAGTTGCAAATAAATTCAAAAAGAGACGAACAACAACAATAAGAGAATGAAATTCACCACAACATTCGTAAAAATTCTAAACAAGACAACATGGCCATGCACAAGCCAAAAATCAAGGAAATAAACGATCTGTGAGGCCAACAAATTAAAAACACAACAAATACTAGCATTAAAATAAAGAAGTCCCAAAAATTGACTTGATTATATATATATATATATATATATATATATATATATATATATATATATATATATATATATATATATATATATATATATATATATATTAGACCGAGACTTTTCCCAAGGTCCTCAACAACCTTGAAGTCTCAATTCCCTTAAAGTAATTCATAGGGGAATCCTTTTCAATATATGTATCCATATATTATGGAACTTGACGGGATGCCCCCCCTCCTTTTTAGCATCTTGCATCACAAATTCATGTCCCTATGATTCACAAGGGCTAATTTATTTCTTTTTCTACCTATGGGGACAATCCTTTCTTAAGTGTACCACAATGCCAACAAGGAAATATTATATTTTCCTTTTTAGCCTCACATGGCCTCTTCTTGGCCTTGCCAGCAGGACTTTTGTCCATGACATCTCAGAGACTGGGAGTGTATTACAGTAGCCCTTGAATGTAGGGTAAGTTTTGCATTAGCACGATATTCAACCTTGCTTGTTTCCTTTGGCTCTTGACAAGCCTACGATTCTCTACCTTACACATTTGAAACTTAACTGTCAATTTCCTGAGAGTTCCTTTTCTTTAAAGGAATTTCCTTCCTTTTGTTTTTGATGGGATTCATTCATATCATGTTGTAACATGCCAATTTCCATGTCTTCTTCTAATTCCATTAATGCTAGAAATACTGAGAGGGGGTGAATAAATATTTCTTATCATTAATATATTTTTAATTCCATGGAGAATTAATGCCACTGTTCATGCATTGTTTTAATGCCATTGATGTTAGAAATATTGAGAGGGGGGTGAATAAATCTTTATTATAAATTAGTATATTTTTAATTCCATAGAGCATTAATTGTTGTTAGCAACAGATAAAAATGAACATCATCAATACCATTCAACAATGCATAATAGATAGATACAACAGACACAATTTTTTTAGGTGGAAACCCCTCCAGGAAAAAAACCACCAAACACTTCTTAATATTTGTCTTCAAATATTTACATCAAGTTTTCAGTTCCAACTGAAGGAGGATCCAACCCCCTGATTTACAGGCTCCAACATGTAGGATGATCCAACACCCTGTTTATCGACTGCAACTAGGAGGACGCTCAAATGCCTTGGTTTACCGGATTCAACCTGAAGGAGACTCCACTCTCTTGCCTTGCACCACCCAACCACCTTGTTCAGCCGATGGACCACATATCACAATTTTTAGATTGGATCCACCTATGTTCAATATCAGTATAAAAGAAACTGCTATATAGGAAAACTGCAACACAAACTTTGTCAATGAAATTTGCCTCTGCGCATCAAACCCTAGCTGTCAATGCAAATGTTGTACTTCAAATTCTGCTACTGAAACCCTAGCCACACAATTGTGACCAACACTACTTGTTGTATAGATATATCTGTTGTCAAATCAAGCAATAAAACATCCAATCCACTGACCAAATGACATGTAATATCTCTTCTCTGGAATCACAATCCAGGAAAGTTGTCACTGCTTTCACTGATTATTTGTGCCCATGAGCATAAACCTATATTCCAATAATATTTCATGTTCCCAACCTTACGCTGTCTTAATTGTCGCAACAAGATCATGTAAGCCCTCTTTGTTGTCTTAAACCCTAATTTCTCAGATCTTCAATATACAAGTGAATGACCAAACCACCATCGGTCCTCCGATATCAGTGTCACAACTAGAAAATATTATCATCAACCACTTCAACAATCTCTGTCTTCAAGCCAAAAATTCCAAGCTTATTTTGGATTTCAAATTTTCTCAATAATGACTTCAAAAACTAAATTAACTATAATAAACCATATTCCAATTGAATTTTCTATAATTTTCAAATTTCAGGGATTGTTTTACAAATTTCTCAAATGTTAGACTGGTGGTACAAAATGTTTTCCCAATATCGCAATCACAACGAAAACATACAACTTTTTAAAAGTAAAATAGATTGACCTGTTTATTCACCAAAGTTTGTGATGACCAATATGACTCAACACATTTTTACGCTTGTCATATTCATATATATATATATATATAGCAATTATATATTAGCAGCCCCTTTTATAAATTAAGTCACTCTCCATTCAATGCTTAGACGACTAATATTTGGTTCAATGATACCTTTATTGCAGTAATAGAGGTCAAAAGACCATAATTGTCATGCAAAACGTTTCTAGACAGACTTCAATTTTTCTTCCTTTAATTAATGTTTCAACATATAGGTTTATACGCTCTGTTCAATGCACAAATCTATGCATACTCTATTTCACTTAGGTATTATATCTCAAAGGCAAAGAAAAAGGAAATGTTATTGTCAAGAAAGAGGGAGAGAAACTTATCTGTAAACATTGTTCAAAAGAAGGCCATGATGAATATCATTATTGGAAATTACATTGAGAAATGAGACCAAAGAAGTTCAATAACAAGGGGAAACAAAAGACTGCTACTACAACTCAACAAGATCTAGGATCTGATTTGGGGGATGAAACCAACATCACAACCATGGGAATGAAATTTATAGCTTCTAATGAAAGTACTAGTTCTTCTAGTAAGCGCATTGAATCTCAAAATGATAAATAAAGAAGTGATATTTTCCATATCAGGTTCATTACAAAACATACAGAGGTTGATACATTGTTTGATAGTGGATCCCAAGTCAATCTTATCTCTGAAGAAATTGTCAATAACTTAATTTAGAAACTACACCTCATGTTGAACCTTTCCCTTTTGGATGGGAATGTGATGATGCCAAATTACAAGTGACAAGAAAATGTAAACTCAAATTCTCCATCGCTGCTAATTTTATGTAGAGCTTGATTTTGTACCACTTGATATTTGCGGGATTGTTTTAGGGAGTCTATACTTGTATGACCGGAAATTCATATTCTATCATCATGGGAAAAAATATCATATTTTTAAATATGGAGTTGTGTATATTGTTAGAGCACATCGAAAGAAGATGAAATTATCTCTTGTTAGTGTTGGTTATATGAAAAGGCTTGCAAATGCTAGTAAGAATTTTATGCTGTTGATGAGTAAAGATAAAGATACTACTAAATTTGAAGCTTTCATAGGACGTGATTCTAAAATTAGGCATGAATTGGTTGAAGTTTTTAGCACTTATGACAATATGTTTTAGGAACTTGAAGGGTTACCTCCAAAAAGAGGAATCCAACATGATATTCACTTGCAAAAGGATGCACCACTTCCAAATATTGGCATGTATAGAATGTCAGTTTTGGATAATGCAGAGATCAAGAAGAAAATTCAAGAGCTACTTTACAAAGGGGTCACCAGGCCTAGCACATCTCCTTGTGGGTCTCATGTTTTTTTGGTTCCAAAAAATTATGGTACATGGTGCATGTGTGTGGATTTCCGAGCTTTGAACAAGATCACGTCAAAGAATCATTATCCGCTTCCTCGCATTGATGATTTTCTAGATTAGTTAAAGGAATATATTTACTTTAATTAGTTATATTTGAGAAGCGATTATCATTAGATAAGGATTGTTGAAGATTATATTTGGAAAAATTCTTTCAAGACAAAAAAAAAGGTTTGTTTGAATGGTTAGTTATGCTGTTTGGGATTTGCATTGCACCTGCCACATTCATGAGAGTTATGAATTATGTGTTGCGACCATTCCTTGATGATTTTTTCATAGTATACTTAGATGATATTCTGATTTTTAGTAAGACTGGTGAAGAGCATGTCAAACATATCAAACAAGTTTTAGATGTCTTGAAAAAGGAGAAGTTGTATTTGAAGATGTCTAAATGTGAATATGGGAAAACCTCTTTGGTTTTTTTGGGTCATATTGCAGGAGGGGGTGAATTGAAGATTGATCCCTCAAAATTTGGTGTCATTGTGAATTAGCCTAAACCCAATAATGTAACAGAAGTTAGGAGATTTTTGGGAGAAACCCAATATTGGAGAAAATTTATCACTAACTTCTCACTCATTGTAGCACCATTACATGCTTTGAAAAGTGTGAAACTTGTCTTTTAGTGTGGAGGATAGCAACAGAAAGCCTTTGACACTTTGAAAGAGAAAACAAATACAACACCGGTTCTAACACTTCCATATCTTAAGCAACCATTTGAAATTCAAACCGATGCAAGCGAATATGTTATGGAAGCAATTTTGATGCATCATGGTAAGCCAAAATGTTATCATTCTAAAACCTTTACCAATGTAGTAACTAACTATTGGTACAAATCGTGAAGAAATGGAAGCATTATTTGATGGGTTAGGAAATGATTATTCATAATGAATATCAACCTTTGCAATATTTACAATCACAAGCCAAACTACAACATCTAGACATTTTAGTTGGATGGGATTCCTACAATAATTTCATTTTGTAATCAAGTAAATAAAAATATATACAAAAAAGTTGCATATATATTATCAAGGCCTATTTTTAATGTATATGTCATTCTTAAGCATAACTAAATCATGAATGAAAGTTATATTGAACAATATGCCCAAGATGAAAATTTTAAAGATGTTTATGCAACTTTGAGTCAAAGAAATCATGTTGAAGAGTTGGATTATCACATTCATAACAAGTTGTTGTATCATCTTGGCAAGTTATGTGTTCCATGGGGTGAGAGAGTCAATTTCATAAGGGGAGCCAACACTTCTCTTATTGCTGGCCACTTTGGTGTAGGCCAAACAATTGCTCAAATTCAGAGGTATTGTTATTGGCCTCACATGAATGAAATTGTTTCAATATAAGTGAAAGGATGTTCCATGTGTGCTACTAGTAAGCCAAGTAATAGGAAATTTGGTTTCCCTACTCCACTTCCAATACCTTCTCGCCCTTGGGAAATATTTCTATGGATTTTGTTGGGGGACTACCAATATATAGGAAAGTTCATGATTATCTATATTTTGTTGTGGATCATTTTAGAAAAATGTGTGTGTTGATGTCATGTAGGAAAAAATTTATAGCTAAACATACCGCAAATATTTTCTTCCAAAATGTATGGGTTCACTTTGGGTTGACCACTTCTATTATTTATGATCGAGATTCTCGATTTTTCATGAAATTTTGGTAAAGTTTATGGGAACTCATGGACACAAAATTGAATAAGAGCACCACATTTCATCCACAAAATGAAGGTCAGACATAAGTAGTGAACAAAACAATAGTGCATCCCCTTCAAATATATTGTGATAAGCATCCTAAAGTTTGGGATTGTTGAGAATGCAACAAGATGACAGAGCTTAGTGGAAAGAAGTCGCCTCCACTAAGTGGGCCCGTAGGGTATTTTTGGCGCAAAGTCTATTTTTAGACTATGTCTATTTTTAGACATGTCGATCATGATTCTATGAGTTGCAGGATGCTATTTGTGGAGGGATGGTCAATTTGGAAAAATATATGGACTTATATTTTTAGACATACTGGGCGGAATCTATTTTTATATTGCCAGTCTAAAAATAGATATGTCGAATATTATTAGCTCTTAATAATATTTGGACTATAAACATTATCTTATCCTCTTGGAGCACTTCAGTTTGATGCCTGGATGTGGCACATGCAGCTGACAGAAGGAATTACACTATTCCTAGGTTCTAAGTGGAGCTATTGCATGATGATTTCAGTTAGAACTCATGTGAGTGAGTTTGGTGGAGTTGATTGAGGAGTTAATGGAGTTGTATTTAGTTTAACTAATCTAAACATAGTTGAACTAGTTGTATTTAGTCTAACTGATTAATACACTAGTGATGAGTGGTGTGAATTAATTATTAATTAATTCACTAATTATTAACTCATAAATCAACTAATTAACACATCAGTTAACTTTAGTGCATGGACAGTTTCAGTGGAGATCAATGATGGAGGTAGGTGAAAGAGCAGGTTGACTATCAGTTGTGACTATACTGGTGCATGAGTTTGCACCCCAGATTGATGGAGATGCCAATGAGAATTGCACAATTAATACAGGTGGGATTTGAACCTTGATCACACAATTATCCAGGTTGGATTTCGCAATAGAGGCAGGCTAACAGGTGGACAGGATTGGAGCATGTGACTTGCTTGATCTGAGCTTGTGTAGTGTGTAGCATGTGAGATAGTGTTGAGAGATTGTGAGGGGCTTTGTGCTATGTATTGTTACATGAAATCTATAATTATAATATACAGATAGTTGGGGGTTTTCAGCTTTAAGCTTTCCCATTACATACTGTGTTTATATGTGTGATTGATTATGTGGTTTTAATGTGCGCATACGATTGTTTATATTTCCGCAATTGATGATCAATAGTAGAAGAGGTTATGTATTATGCATGAAGCTCAAATAGTGTGTGATCAGGATAATCTCAGTGAATAAGTTATCTATTATTCAAATTTCTACATGGTATCAGAGTAGTATTGATCATTGGAGCAATTGCAGACATTGAAGCGGTTGAGTTTTGTGCTGGTGGAATTCGAATTTGTAGTAGTGTTTTCTTGGTGTCGAAGTTGAAATGTATTTCAACGGATTGCGATTGGAGTATGCCCTTGAGGGAAGCTCGAATTATATTGCATGGAAGGACAGGATGGAGGCGGTGTTAGATGACAATGGGTTGAAGGATTTCATAGTTGCTGAAGTCCCAAAGCCTACTTCTAGCGATGCTGCCGTAATAGAGGCTTGGCAAAAGAAGACAGCAAAGTGTCGAAGGATTCTCTTGGAGGGCATGAAGGATCACATAGTGTCCAGCCTGCATGGTAAGGCTTCTCCATTCCTGATGTGGAAAGCCTTGACAGATTTATTCCAAAGCAAGAGCGACCAGAGGAAGTTGGCGCTCAAGGACAAACTCAGGAACATAAAGATGGAGAAAGGCAACAGTATGCCCAAGTACCTCACAAAGTTCATCCAATGCAGGATGAGCTGGGAAGTGTGGGGGTGACTGTTGATGATGAGGACTTGGTGAGCTTGGCTCTCCTTGGGCTTCCGAAGAGTTGGCATTCCTATCAGGACTCTGTCAATGGTCGGGAGAAATTGCCAGGATGGGAGCGAATTTGGTCGGATCTTGTGCAAGAGGAGATAAGGCGAAGTACCAAGGAAGGATCTTCATCAAAGGCATCTGATGAAGAGAATTTCGCTTTGGTTGCAAAAACAAAGAAGGGGAAGAGCAAGAAAGCTTCTCATTCCAGTGCGAAAGGCAAGAAGCAGGACATGTCCAAGGTGAAGTTCTTTCACTGTCACCAACACGGACATTATGCCACAAATTGTCCGCAGAAGAAGAAAAAAATAAGCGAAGAGTGCTGGATGCACGGCGGAGGGGAGCTATGGCAGCACTCTGAGTTTGAGTTGGATTTTTCGCTGATCGCATGCTTGGTCTCAAGTGTGGCGGGATCAGTGTGGTTTCTGGATAGTGGTGCGTCTTTTCACATGACAGGAGATCGATATTTTTTTACTGATCTGGATGAGAAAGATCTTGGAGTGCACATCGAGA
The DNA here is from genome assembly GCA_034641835.2 of Pinus albicaulis. Lineage (NCBI taxonomy): Eukaryota > Viridiplantae > Streptophyta > Pinopsida > Pinales > Pinaceae > Pinus > Pinus albicaulis. Next base: position 793,155,538 of record CM076583.1, read on the forward strand.
TGGGCGATGATGGTAGATATAGTGCGACCAGTATCGGTACCATTTCCTTTCAGAGGGAGTCTGGTAAACCCTTCGTATTGAAGGATGTGATGCATGTTCCAGGATTGATGAAGAATCTTATCTCTGTGGTGATGTTAGAAGACAAGGGATATGATGTTGTCTTTAGCGAGGGAAAGGATTTCCTGCACAGTAAGGAAACTGGTGAGACCCGGAGGATAGGGATTCGAGTTAAGAACCTTTATCAGTTGCAGGTAGATGGCTGTGTAGCAATGGCATGCAAGGCAGAAGGAGTGGTGAGCCGGGATGATGGCGAGTTGTGGCACCGGAGATTGGGCCACCTTCACCATGGAGCTTTGAAGATACTGCAGCAGATTTCTACTGGGATTCCTTGTTGAAAATGCAACAAGATGATGGAACTTAGTGAAATGAAGTCGCCTTCACTAAGTGGGCTCGCAGGCTATTTTTGGCGCAAAGTCTATTTTTAGAATGTCTATTTTTAGACATATGGATCATTGTCTATGAGTTGCAGGATGCTATTTATGGATGATTGGCCGAGTTGGTAAAAATAGATGGACCTCTATTTTTAGACATTGGGCGGTTTCTATTTTTAGACCGTCGAGCTAAAAATAGAACAGTCAAATATTATTAACCCTTAATAATATTTAGACTATAAAAATTATCTTATCCTCTTGGAGCACTTTAGTTTGATGCTTGGATGTGGCACATGCAGCTGACAGAAGGAAATACGCTTTTCCTAAGGGTTAGTTGAGCTATTGCATGGTTTACTTCAGTTAGAACTCATGTGGCAGAGTTTGGTGGAGTTGATGAGACAGTTGGTGGAGTTGTGTTCGGTTTAACTTAGTTGAACTAGTTGTATTTAGTCTAACTGAAAAATACATTAGTGATGAGTGGTGTGAATTAATTATTAATTAATTCACTAATTATTAACTCATAAATCAACTAAAGAACACATCAGTTAACTGCAATGCATGGACAGTTCAGTGGAGACCAGTGTTAGAGGTGGGTGAAAGGGTGAGTCTACTATCAGTTGTGACTATTGGCTATGCATGAGATTTGCACACACATTGATGAGGATTGCGCAGTTGGAGCTAGTGGGATTCGAACTTGGATCTCATCATTAATCAACTTGGATTGCGCAGTAGAGGCAGGCAGACTTGTGGAGGAGATTTGAACCCAGGACTTGTTCAAATCTCAGTTAGTTTGTGTGTAACTTTTGGAGATAGTACTGAGTACTTGTGAGGAGTATTGTGCTATGTATTGTTACATATTCTCTATCATTATACTATACAGATAGTTGGGGGTTTTCAGCTATTGCTTTCCCCATTACATACTGTGTTGATATGTGTGCTTGATTATTGTTTTATGAGCGCCATCTATTGTTTCCTTTCCCGCATATTGATGATCAATTGTAGAAGAGGTTATGTATTATGCATGAAGCTTAAATAGTGTGTAATCAGGATAATCTCGGTGAATAATTCAGAAAATTATTCAAATTTCTACATGGTATCGGAGCGAGATTGATCATCGGATCTATTACAGTGATTACAATTATTTTGGTAGACAGAGTCTGTAACGGGCCAGGTAGCCTCTGGATCCATCCTTTCTTTGAAAGGTGATATATCCAGTAAATGCCCTTACAGTCGATCTCTGTGCTAGAAATAATTTGTTCTCACAGATCTAGAAGCAGTTGAGTTTTTGAGTTTGGAATTCGAATTTTGCACCAGCTTGTTTTCTTGGTGCCGAAGTTGAAATGTCTTTCAACGGTTTGCGCCTCGAATATGCTCTTGAAGGTAGTTCGAATTATGTTGCATGGAAAGATCGGATGGAGGCAGTATTAGAAGATAATGGGCTGAAGGATTTCATAGATATGGATGTCCAAAAGCCTACTGATCCTGCTGAAGTTGAGGCTTAGCAAAAGAAGATGGCGAAATGTCGAAGGATTCTGTTGGAGGGCATGAAGGATCACATTGTATCCAGCCTGCATGGAAAAGCTTCTCCATATTTGATGTGGAAAGCATTGACAGATCTATTCCAGAGTAAGAGCGACCAAAGGAAGCTGGCGCTCAAGGATAAGCTCAAAAACATTAAGATGGAGAAAGGCGACAGTATCGCCAAATACCTCACGAAGTTCACTCAATGCAGAGATGAGCTGGGAAGTGTGGGGGTGACTGTCGAAGATGAGGACATGGTCGACCCAGCTCTCCTTGGTCTTCCGAAGGCTTGGCACTCATATCAAGATAGTGTCAATGGTCGGGAGAAGTTGAGCCAGATGGGAGCGACTTTTGGTCTTGATCTCATGCAAGAGGAGATATGGGTGGACTAATAGTGGACGGATCTTCATCAAAGGCACCTGATGAAGAAAATTGTGCTTTGGCTGCCAAAGCAAAGAACGGGAAGAGCAAGAAAGCTTCTCATTCCGGTGCGAAAGGCAAGAAGCAGGACATGTCCAAGGTTAAGTGCTTTCACTGTCACCAGCACGGACATTATGCCACAAATTGTCCGCAGAAGAAGAAAAATAAGCATGCTGCTGGATCTGCAGCGGGAGAGGCCTTAGCCTCGCAGTTTGAGCTGGATTTTTCGCTGATCGCATGCTTGGTATCAAGTGTGATGGGTTCAGTTTGGTTCTTGGACAGTGGTGTGTCATTTCACATGACCGGAGATCGAGATCTGTTTTCAGATCTGGAGGAAAAAGATCTTGGAGTGCACATCGAGATGGGCGATGATGGTAGATACAGTGCGACCGGTATCGGTACCATTTCCTTTGATAGGGAGTCTGGTAAACCCTTCATATTGAAGGAAGTGATGCATGTTCCAAGATTGAAGAAGAATCTTATCTCTGTGGCGATGTTAGAAGACAAGGGATATGATGTTGTCTTTAGCGAGGGAAAGGCTTTCCTGCGCAGTAAGGTAACTGGTGAGACCCGAAGGATAGGGGTTCGAGTTCAGAACCTTTATCGATTGCAGGTAGATGGGTGCGCAGTAATGGCATGCAAGGTAGAAGGAGTGGTGAGTCGGGATGATGGCGAGTTGTGGCACCGGAGATTGGGCCACCTTCACCATGGAGCTTTGAAGATACTGCAGCAGATTTCTACTGGGCTTCCTAAGGGCACTCTTGCGCAGTCAGATCAGTGCAAGGGGTGTACCTTGGGAAAATTTGTGAAAGCCACCTTTCACGAGAAGGATAGTCATGCCACGACGATCCTTGAGAGAATCCACACAGACGTGTGTGGACCTTTCTCAGTAGCTTCGACAGCAAAGCACAAGTACTATGTGATCTTTGTTGATGATTTCTCTCGGAAATTCTGGATCTTCTTCATGCAGAAGAAGAGCGAGACATACTCAAAGTTCTGTGAGTTCAAGGCACTGGTTGAGAAGGAATCGGGGAAGCATGTGAAGGCTCTTAGGAGCGACAATGGTGGTGAATTCATCTCTACTGAATTCAAGGAATTTTGCAGCGCAGAAGGGATTTGGAGAGAGCTCATCGCACCCCATAACCCACAGCAGAATGGGGTGGCTGAGCGGAAGAACAGAACGATCGTGGGTGCTGCACGGGCGATGTTGCATGATCAGGGCCTACCCCTTCACTTGTGGGCTGAGGCATGCAATACAACAGTGTATGTGCATAACCGTTGTCCTCACAAGGTTCTTGGCATGAGTACACCAGAGGAGGCTTATTCTGGCAAGAGGCCTGATATTTCCCATTTGCGGATTTTTGGTTCTCCTGTCTACATGCATGTGACGAAGGATGCGAGAAGGAAGCTGGATCCAACTGCTGAGGTTGGAATATTTGTGGGGCACACTGATACACCTCATAACTATCGGGTGTATGTTCCAGACAGTCGCAAGACTGTTGTGCGACGGGATATAAAATTTCAGGAGGAGAAAGCCATGCAGTGTTCGCTTGAGAGGGAGCTACACTTGCATGCAGATGAGGAGCTGTTAGTTCCTAAGGAGGAGCTTCCGGATGTGGATCAACCACAAGAGGAAGTTCAAGAGGTGGAAGAAACCACCCAGGCAGCGCCAACCATCAGAGGGCGCATGCGCACTACAGAAGCTGAGCGACTGGCTCGGGATGCAGAGAAGGTTGTAGGACCACCTACAGCACAGCGCAGACAGAGACAGTCACCGGATCGGTACACTGGACACATGGCTCTTATGAGTCAATGTGTTGTGACAGAGCCATCCTCTTTTGAGGAAGCTGTGGAGGAACCCGCATGGGTTGATGCCATGATCGAAGAATATGATTCGATCATCAGGAACAGTGCATGGGAGATTGTCCCAAGACCGGAGGGGAAATCAATGGTGGGTTCGCGATGGATCTACAAAGTGAAGCAGGCGGCTGACGGGAGTGTGGAGAAGTACAAGGCAAGATTTGTTGCCCGAGGCTTCTCACAGATAGAGGGGATCGATTATGAGGAGACCTTTGCACCTGTCGCAAGGTACTCTTCCATACGGACAATCCTAGCTCTCTCAGCGCAGATGGGGTGGCACATCCATCAGATGGATGTGAAGACTGCGTTCCTCAACGGAGTCATTGAGGAGGAGGTGTACATAAAGCAGCCCGAAGGTTTCGAGATCTTCATCAGTGAGTCGCATGTTTGCCGACTCAAGAGAGCACTGTACGGGCTGAAGCAAGCACCTCGTGCTTGGTACACACGGATAGACAGTTATTTCACCGGACTTGGATTCTCCAAGAGTGAGGCGGATCCTAACCTATACCAGATTGTGGTGGAGGGGAAGTTTCTGATCATTGTACTATATGTAGATGATCTGATTTTGACAGGTGATGAGCTGTTGATACTTTCATGCAAGGAGGATCTTGCTAGAGAGTTTGAGATGAAGGACTTGGGCCTCCTTCATTATTTCCTGGGATTGGAAATTTGGCAGCGCAGTGATGGACTATTTGTTTCTCAGGGTAAGTATGCCCGGGAGATACTGGAGAAGTTCAACATGCATGACTGCAAGCCTGTTGATACTCCTCTTCCTGGAGGTTGGAGGAAGGAGGATGCTACTTCAGCGGAGGTAGTGGATGCCACTGTTTATCGACAATTGGTGGGGTCGCTTATGTATCTGGTCAATACACGACCCGATATATGCTATGTTGTTAACCAGCTTTCGCAAGCTATGGTTAAGCCTACCAAGCTCTTCTGGAAGGCAGGCAAGCATGTATTGCGTTATCTTAGAGGCACATCGGGATATGGTCTGTGGTACAGACAGGAGGATGAGGTGAAGCTATGTGGGTTCACAGATGCAGATTGGGAAGGAAGCCCAACGGACCGAAAGAGCACATCTCGAGGGATCTTTAGTATCGGGTCGACAATATTTTTTTGGTACAGCAGGAAGCATAGATCCGTGGCACTCAGTTCCTCGGAGGCCGAGTATATGGCAGCAAGCTTGGCTGCATGCGAGGCTATTTGGATGAGGAAGATTCTGGTCGGGTTGTTCGGGTCGCATTTGGAGCCTACTGTGATTTATTGTGATAACCAGAGTTGCATTAAACTCTCAGCTAATCCAGTATTTCATGATAGATCCAAACACATCGACATTAGGTACCATCATATCAGAGATTGTGTGCAGCGGAGAATCATGTTACTTTCATATATTCCCACGAAGGATCAGGATGCTGACATCTTGACGAAGGCGCTTACCAGGAGCAAATTCGAATTCCACAGAGGCAGGATAGGGGTTGCAGATAATCCATATCTTGTTGAGAGGGAGTGTTGAAAATGCAACAAGATGATGGAACTTAGTGAAATGAAGTCGCCTTCACTAAGTGGGCCCGCAGGCTATTTTTGGCGCAAAGTCTATTTTTAGACATATGGATCATTGTCTATGAGTTGCAGGATGCTATTTATGGATGATTGGTCGAGTTGGTAAAAATAGATGGACTTCTATTTTTAGACATTGGGCAGTTTCTATTTTTAGACCGTCGAGCTAAAAATAGAACAGTCAAATATTATTAACCCTTAATAATATTTAGACTATAAACATTATCTTATCCTCTTGGAGCACTTCAGTTTGATACTTGGATGTGGCACATGCAGCTGACAAAAGGAAATACGCTTTTCCTAAGGGTTAGTTGAGCTATTGCATGGTTGACTTCAATTAGAACTCAAGTGGCGGAGTTTGGTGGAGTTGATGAGACAGTTGGTGGAGTTGTGTTCTGTTTAACTTAGTTGAACTAGTTGTATTTAGTCTAACTGAAAAATACAATAGTGATGAGTGGTGTGAATTAATTATTAATTAATTCACTAATTATTAACTCATAATTCAACTAAAGAACACATCAGTTAATTGCAATGCATGGACAGTTCAGTGGAGACCAGTGTTAGAGGTGGGTGAAAGGGTGAGTTTGCTATCAGTTGTGACTATTGGATGTGCATGAGATTTGCACACACATTGATGGATATTGCCAATGAGGATTGTGAAGTTGGAGCTAGTTGGATTCGAACTTGGATCTCATTCATTACTCACTTGGATTGCGCAGTAGAGGCAGGTAGACTTGTGGAGGAGATTTGAACCCAGGACTTGTTCAAATCTCAGTTAGTTTGTGTGTAACTTTTGGAGATAGTACTGAGTACTTGTGAGGAGTATTGTGCTATGTATTGTTACATTTTCTCTATCATTATACTATACAGATAGTTGGGGGTTTTCAACTATTTCTTTCCCCATTACATACTGTGTTGATATGTGTGCTTGATTATTGTTTTATGAGCGCATGCGACTGTTTCTATTTCCGCATATTGATGATCAATTGTAGAAGAGGTTATGTATTATGCATGAAGCTTAAATAGTGTATAATTAGGATAATCTCGGTGAATAATTCAACAAATTATTCAAATTTCTACATTCCTAAAGGCACTCTTGCGCAGTCAGATCAGTGCAAGGGGTGTACCTTGGGAAAATTTGTGAAAGCCACCTTTCACGAGAAGGATAGTCGTGCCACAATGATCCTTGAGAGAATTCACACAGATGTGTGTGGACTTTTCTGGCTTCGACAAAGAAGGCACAGTAATTATGTGATCTTTGTTGATGATTTCTCTCGGAAGTGTTGGATCTTCTTCATGCAGAAGAAGAGCGAGATATATTCAAAGTTCTGTGAATTCAAGGCACTGGTTGAGAAGGAATCGGGGAAGCATGTGAAGGCTCTTAGGAGCGACAATGGTGGTGAATTTATCTCTAGCGAGTTCAATGACTTTTTCAGCGCAGAAGGAATTCGAAGAGAGCTCATAGCACCTCATAACCCACAACAGAACGAGGTTGCTGAGTAGAAGAACAGAACGATCATGGGTGTTGCATGGGCGATGTTGCATGATCAGGGCCTACCCATACACTTGTGGGCTGAGGCATGCAATACTGCAGTATATGTGCAGAACCATTGTCCTCATAGGATACTTGGCATGAGTACACCCAAGGAGGAAATTTCTGGTAAGAGGCCTGATATTTCCCATTTGAGGATTTTTGGTTCACCTGTTTACATTCATGTGACGAAGGATGCCATGAAGAAGCTGGAGCCGATCAGGAGGTTGGGATAGATATTTGTGGGGTACACTGATACGCCCCACAACTATCGTGTGTATTTTCCAGACAGTCGCAAGACTGTTGTGCGACGGGATATAAAATTTCAGGAGGAGAAAGACATGAAGTGTTTGCTTGAGAGGGAGCCACACTTGCATGCACAGGAGGAGCTATTAGTTCCTAAGGATGAGCCTTAGGATGTGGATCAAACACAAGAGGAGGTTCATGGAGTGGAAGAGACCACTCATGCAGCGCCAACCATCAGAGGGCGGAAGCGCACTACAGAAGCTGAGCGACTGGCTCAAGATGCAGAGAAGGTTGTAGGAGCACCTACATCACAGCGCAGACAGAGACAGTCACCTAAACGATATACTGGATACATGGCTCTTATGATCAAGTGTATCGTGACGGAGCTATCCTCTTTCGAGGAAGCTGTGGAGGACCCTGCATGGGTAGATGCCATGGTGGAAGAGTATGATTCGATTGTCAGAAACAGTGCATGGGAGATTGTCCCGAGGCCGGAAGGGAAATCAGTGGTGGGTTCGAGATTGATCTACAAAGTGAAGCAGGCAGCTGACGGGAGTGTGGAGAAGTACAAGGCAAGATTTGTTGCTCGAGGCTTTTCACAGATAGAGGGGAACGATTATGAGGATACCTTTGCACCTGTCGCAAGGTATTCTTCCATATGGATGATTCTTGCTCTCTCAATGCATATGGGGTGGCACATTCATCAGATGGATGTGAAGACTGCATTCCTCAACGGAGTCATTGAGGAGGAGGTGTACATAGAGCAGCCCGAAGGTTTTGAGATATTCAGCAGCGAGTCGCATGTGTGCAGGCTCAAGAGAGCGTTGTATGGGTTGAAATAAGCACCTCATGCTTGGTACACATGGATAGACAGTTATTTCACCAGACTTGGTTTCGCCAAGAGTGAGGCGGATCTGAACCTATACCAGATTGTGGTAGAGGGTAAGTTGTTGATCATTATACTTTATGTAGATGATTTAATACTAACAGGTGATGAACTGTTGATACACTCATGCAAGGAAGATCTTACAAAGGAGTTTGAGATGAAGGACTTGGGCCTCCTTCATTATTTCCTGGGATTGGAAATTTTGCAGTGGAAGGGTGGACTGTTTGTGTCTCAAGGTAAGTATGCTCAAGAGATACTAGAGAATTTTTACATGCAAGGCTGCAAGCCTATTGACACTCCTCTTCCTGGTGGTTGGAGGAAAGAGGATGCTACTTCACGTGGGTAGTGGACGCCACCGTTTATCGACGCTGGTGTCTCTTATGTATCTCGGTCAATACACGACCCGATATATGCGTTGGTGCGCTTAACTGTCTCTTCATTGCTATGGTTAAGCCAACCAAGCTCTTCTGAAAGGCAGGCAAGCATGTAGTGAGATATCTTAGAGACACATATCTCAGAGGCACATCGGGATATGGATCATGGTACAGATAGGAGGATGAGTTGAGGTGGCAGTGCTTCAGGCATCGGTATCATCATATCAGAGATTGTGTGCAGCGGAGGATCATGTTACTTTCATACATTCCTACGGAGGATCGTGATGTCGATGTTCGACTTGCCACCTATCAGATCAAATTCAATACCACAGGCGTGATAGGGCGCATAATCCATATCTTCTTGAGAGGGAGTGTTGAGAATGCAACAAGACGATGGAGCTTAGTGAAAAGAAGTCGCCTTCACTAAGTGGGCCCGCAGGCTATTTTTGGCGCAAAGTCTATTTTTAGACTATGTCTATTTTTAGACATGTCGATCATGATTCTATGAGTTGCAGGATGCTATTTGTGGAGGGATGGTCAAGTTGGAAAAATAGATGGACTTCCATTTTTGGACATACTGGGCGGAATCTATTTTTAGATTGCCAGTCTAAAAATAGATATGTCGAATATTATTAGCTCTTAATAATATTTGGACTATAAACATTATCTTATCCTCTTGGAGCACTTCAGTTTGATGCCTGGATGTGGCACATGCAGCTGACAGAAGGAATTACGCTATTCCTAGGGTCTAAGTGGAGCTATTGCATGATGACTTCATTTAGAACTCATGTGAGTGAGTTTGGTGGAGTTTATTGAGGAGTTAATGGAGTTGTGTTCAGTTTAACTAATCTAAACATAGTTGAACTAGTTGTATTTAGTCTAACTGATTAATACACTAGTGATGAGTGGTGTGAATTAATTATTAATTAATTCACTAATTATTAAATCATAAATAAACTAATGAACACATCAGTTAACTTCAGTGCATGGACAGTTTCAGTGGAGATCAGTGATGGAGGTAGGTGAAAGAGCAGGTTGACTATTAGTTGTGACTATACTGGTGCATGAGTTTGCACCCCAGATTGATGGAGATGCCAATGAGAATTGCACAATTAATACTAGTGGGATTTGAACTTGGATCACACAATTATCCAGGTTGGATTGCGCAATAGAGGCAGGCTAACAGGTGGACAGGATTGGAGCATGTGACTTGCTTGATCTGAGCTTGTGTAGTGTGTAGCATGTGAGATAGTGCTGAGAGCTTGTGAGGGGATTTGTGCTATGTATTGTTACATGAACTCTATCATTATAATATACAGATAGTTGGGGGTTTTTAGCTTTAAGCTTTTCCATTACATACTGTGTTTATATGTGTGATTGATTATGTGGTTTTAATGTGCGCATGCGATTGTTTATATTTCCGCAATTGATGATCAATAGTAGAAGAGGTTATGTATTATGCATGAAGCTCAAATAGTGGGTGATCAGGATAATCTCGGTGAATAAGTTATCTATTATTCAAATTTCTACAAGGATGAGAATTTTCATTACATCCAACATGCCTATTCGTGCTAAGCATTCATCTACAAAAGTATCTCCACTTGAATATTGTTTGAGTTATTTGCCAAAGTCTCCTTTGGATTTCATCTTTGGTAAAGATATTGTAGTAGATGGACATAATGACATGGACAAAGGAAATAATTTCATTGAAAAAATTCAGCTAGTGCATCAAAGGGTATAAGAGCAACTAGAGAAAGGAAAATCAAAGTACAAATAAAGACATGACAAGCATCGAATTGATCATGATTTTCAAGTGGGAGACCATGTTTGTTGTACATCAAAAAGGAAATACTACAAGGTGAAGGTAAAAATATCAAGCTAATTAGATATGTGATCCGGGTCTATTAGCTACCGGATTTAACTATGATATTTTACTTCTGTGAAGTTGTTAGAATTTCATTTTAAAAGAGCATAAAATAACACATATGCATGCTTAAGCAAGAGGAAACAAGACAACCATCAACAACATAAAAACATGATATGTTGATAATGGAGTTCACCCGCTGTGGGCTACGTGTCCGGGGCCGATGTAAAAATGGGGTAGGTCGCTTCATATAGTGCTGGAAATGGGAAGATGTACATAAAGGATGTTCAAACAAGAATGTGCCCTCAACATGAGTTGCTTGTCGCTCCTCGAGACGTTTCGCTACTGAAACTCTCACTCACAATGGACCTCCTATCAGCATGACATAATCTCACATGAAGCAAAAACAAGATCCCGCAACATGCATCAAGCAAGGATCTAGAAATCATAATACATATCACAGCAAAAAGAGGCACATTATCAAACTGCATATACCTCAACCCCTGAAGCTGGTTGAAGAAGAGGATGCTCAAATACTGAATCTAGCTGCACCGTCGAATTTGTGGCATCGAGGGGCATAGAATCGATTTTCCACACTTGAAACTCGGACATTGTCACTCCAATCTGGGAAATGGATGAAAAATGGGGAGCTCTACTGCTGAAACATACATCGCCATTGATTTCCTGTCGCCAAGAGGTGTAAAATTGACATAACGTTTGTAAAAAATGGACTCCTGCAAGTTTTGGGCCTCAAGGACTCTACTTGATGCCCTCAAGATTCCCTGGGGCATGGTTCCGCTACCTCCATGGCTCATGGATCCACCTGCAAATAAAAAAATTATGTCTGTCTTGAACTCCATGCTCAGCTCTGCCTGGGCGCATCTGCGGTGAGGGTTTAAATGCTTGTGCGTTGACAGAGAATTCAATGTGAGGCCCAATGGCCTATGGGTGGCAGATAATAATAGTGTGGAGGTGGGTCGGGTTCAAACCCCGTCCAATCCAAAATAGTATTGACCACATTTTTTTGTATGGTGTGTTTTTAAATTTAGCACATCCGTTATAATTTGGGCATTGTAATATATGGTTGTATTGTTTTGTTTGGCGTTTGGTTGTTTGGTTGTTGTTTGGGTTTGAAATATATTTAAATATGGGGCTGCTTGGTGGGGTCCGACCCATGTGGATTGGGCGGGTTCAACTCCCGCTGGCTCTACTTTGTTATCCATCGTGGCACATACATAATGTTTAAAGGGTGGCGATGCACCGTTATGCGGAGTTTAAGCTCTGGTGGGCGGGGTCCACTCCGCGCGGCCCCATCCCAACTGTGATCTCTGTTTTAATATGATACGCCATGTGTTGTGGGCGGAGGGTGTGGCGGGGGTCATGGCCCACCGCCCCATAATTCTTATTTGTTAATATATGGTCCGACGGGGATGGCGGGGGTCATGGCTCACCATCCCTATTTTTTAATATTTTTTTGTTGTTATAAAAAATAATAGTCATTTTTTTATTTTAACGAAAATAAGGGTCATTGGGAAAATTAACGAGGCCACAATTTTGCTCGTGTTCGGGAGCTAAGTTCCATGTCGGTTGATGGTGAATTTGTGGGACACTTAAACCTGTCCCACTACCGAACTTGACCAAAAATTTGACTCGCTCTAACTTCGCCATACAGGATTACATTGAAGATCCATTCACATCGTTGGAATTTTGGCGACAAGTACTTCAACCTGAACTTGATTCAAGATAAATTCGACCAATTTGAATTTTGACCATTTCTGAGCCCTCTTGATCTCTTGAGGGTGTCTATAGCCACTTGGATCAATCCTTCCCACTTATGAGCTTTTGGTCCACCAAAATCATGAACATAATTTGCAGTTTCTTTGTACCTTTTCTGCGCCACAAGTGTCCTGAAAGGTCGCCCTTCATTCTCCTTCACCTTTTTCCTTCGGATCCATAAGCGATGAGACGACACCTGCATCCTCTACAAATTTTTAGTACAATATTTTGCAAATTATATGCTTAACTAAGTGACAAATGTATGACCCAAGCATTCCATACTTTCCATGAGTTTATAACACATAATTGGTGGTCAAGTTTACATCAAATGGAATCAATACCCCAGCTATCAATACAAGGCCAAAATATCATTGTTTCTTCATAAGTGATGGAAAACACATCATCACTTTTACATTTTAAATTGTAACATATGATTACAAAGTAAGGCCAAACATGCTACCATATCTCACTTATCAAAGTGAATGGGTCATCTCTCTTTGGTGCATTTTCTTGTTGAACAATAGTTTCAACTGGTTCCTGCACTGATTCTTTGTCCTTAATGCATTTCTCTAGATGGTGCCTCCAAAGCGTGGCTCTCTAATGGCCAATTCTGTCGCAATGATTGCAATGAGTCTTCATCTTCTAGACCTGCTTCACCTTATTCTTTTCCTATTGTGGAGAAGGCATTTCACGCCTCATCCTCCTTTGTGCTGCCATTCTTTTCCAACACTTAGCAAATACATGGTTATGTAATCCACAAAAACTACATTTTTGAATGCCATGATATATGTTCATTTTTAGTGACATGTTTTTTATCAAAATGAACATTAGAATACCAAGACTTGTTATACCTTTCTTAGTTGTCTTTGGTGTGATCATGGTGACAAGATCTCGCCTCAACTCTTTCTCTGCAATGTGCGCTGTCATAGTATGATGGTGAAGTGTTTCCATAAATCTCTTTCCCCAATGGTTTCAACCATGCATTGGAAGCTTCTGACACCTTCAAGCACTTTCCTTCAGTGTATCCCAAACCTGCTAATCGAGGTCTTTGCACAGCCTCCAATGGCTGAATCATGCCTTGGCCATTAACACCAAGTCCTCCTCCTTTGTATCCCATCTTGGTGAGGAGTCTCATGCCAGTTCCTTTAATGGGTATCTCCACATTTCCCATAGAACTAATAGGATGTGAAGATGAAACTGAGGAAACATCAACATTATTTACCTCAGATGTTGACTCAGAAACAGGTGATGATGGCTTCTTCAAGGCTTTGTTGCGCTTCAACTCCTCCAAGGCCTCTTCCATGGCTCGTAGCTGAAGCTGTAGTCTCTGCTTATCCTCTTTCTCTTATTGTAGAAGCCTCCGTAATTCAACATACTTTTCTTGAAGGCTATGGTGGTTGCGCTTCAGTTCTTCCAAGGCTGCCTCTGCGGCTTGCAATTGAAGTTGCACTCTCTTCTTATCCTCTTTCTCCTCTCGTAGATAACTTTCAATTCAGCGTTATCTAATTGAAGGATATGGTCAATCTCATCATTCGAATGATGAGAATACGGTGAGGGCGATGAATATTCACTGCAAGATGTAGATGAAGCATCGCTTTCTGCTTCTTCTTTCTCCCATCTTTCATGAGATTCATACATCATGTCCACCATTTTGGACATCCTAATCATGGATTTGTACATGTATTTTTTGTCCTCCATTGCTGCACGTTCAATCATTTTCCACGCTCGCAATTCACATCAGCAAGAAGACCGCTCTGATACCACTTGATCTGGGTCCGTCAGCTACCAGATTTACCCATGATATTTTACTTCTATGATCTTGTTAGAATTTCATTTTAAAAGAGAATAAAAGAAAACATATGCATGGTTAACAAAGAGGAAACAATTAAACCATCAACAACATAAAATCATGAGATGTTGATAACGGAGTTCACTCAGTGTGGGCTATGTCTCCGGGCCCGGTGTCAAAATGGGGTAGGTCGCTTCATATAGTGCTGGAAATGGGAATATGTACATGGATGATGTTCATACAAGTATGTGCCATCAACATGAGTGGCTTGTCTCTCCTCAAGACATTCCGTTGCTGGAACTCTCACTCACAATGGACCTCCTATCAGCATGACATAATCTTAGATGAAGCAAAAACAAGATCCCGCAACATGCATCAAGAAAGGATATAGAAATCATAATACATCTCATAGAAAACAGAGGCATATGATAATTTGAATATGGGAAAACTAGTTATTGCTATGCTAGCTCCCTCATCAGTATTAAAAATGTGTTTAAGGATCGACTCATGTTAACCACTTGTGAAGGGGTTTATGTGTGTAGTTTCATGTTTATTTGATGATCAAATTATGAGTTAATTAACTTTTAAAAACTCATGAACAAAAATTTAAATGCATAAATATAACTCACAACAATCACATAACACAATGGATGATGATGGAGTTCACCCCTCCTAGGTTGGACTTGCTTTAACTAGCTAGGCCTCTTGGTATTATGAGTAAAATATTTTATTACAAGAATTGTACTGCTCCAATGGATTTTTTGACTATTCCATTGGCTTCAAAACACTCAAATACCCAGAAAATGACTATTCAACCTCTGAATTTGGTTTCCAGCTCCTCTAGGCTTGACCTCCCATCTTGGTGGCCATGAGCTTGTTTAATCTCCAAGTGACAAAAGCACCTTCAGATGTGCTCGAACGCCTTTGCAAACTGTACCAATGTGTTCAGAACATCAAATACATCTAAAAATTTCTGTTCATTCACTCCATTTGGCCCTCAGCTGATTTGGGCATTGCCTTCCCTCTTGGTGACCCTAGGCTTCAAAATGATTCAAGTGACCAAAAATACTTGTAGATTTGCTCCATTTCCTTTGCAAGTTATTACAATGGATCCAGAGCATGCCAATATAGTAGGAATGACTATTCTTGAGCCCAAATTGGTCAAAAATTTCCTAATATATGATCCATTAAATTTTTCCCTAGATTTTGCCTCTAAATATGGAAAACTGCCAGTTAGCTCCACCAAATCTAGAAGTGACGCTAAATTTGGGGAATCTGCCAAAAATAACGCCAAATTAATCTCAATTTAATTAAATATTAAACCCAGATTAACTGTAGATAAGATGCACACTAATCTGCAATTAGTGGGGTGCTTAAGCAAGGTCATGTGGAGAAAGTTTGGCCCATGGGGCTGCCCCCCTCCACTCTGCCATCTGATCCACTGTGCATTTAAATATAATTCGGGTGTGCATCATAAATAAGGAAAAATACATTGGCTCATTGGTATAGTAGATAAATGGTTGGGGGAGGTCACGGGGTCGAACCCCAACCTCCACCCCTCATACATGTTTTGCACCATATATATAACATGCCATCAGATTTAATACGGTCCAACATATGTTATGGTATAAACCCACTAAAAAATGCGCCATAATTCCCAAGGTTTTAAAACCATTGTAAACCTTTGGCCCATGATTAATATACCTCCACCGTTTAATAAACATTTAAATTTGGGTTATGTTTAATACTGCCCACCGAAATGTATTAATTTGAAACCTTTGAACCAAAGGTTTATTGATCCACATGGATTTATAACATATGATCCGAAATTTAATAATTCAAACTTTACAATATTTTTAATGTATCCATAATAAACATTTTCTCCACCATATAAAGACTATGGTTCAAACAACGTAATGCTCATGATTCCATTTTGGGTTTATTAAGATATGTGAAAATTATATATATATATATATATATATATATATATATATATATAATTAATATAATATATGATATTTTAAAATCATATATATATATATGATTTTAAAATATCATATATTATATTAATTTTATATATATATATATATATTCCAGCCTTAATACATTAAAAAATAATTTCCCACATAAAAATCATCATGAACCCAAATTCAACTTTGGAGGACATTGAGCAATTTTAACCTTCACAAACCAAAATGGCGAATCCAACATTGACACTTGTCACATTCCCATTGGACATAAACAGAAGAATATTCTCTGCATGCTGACAAGACTTCCATGTCATCAGTTGTACCTGTTCTGCAATATATATATTTTTAAAATTTTCTTGTTCTAAACGGTGATCAGTAGACCATAACTCCTTCATCCGAATTCAGTTTTTGATGAAAAAATTTGCATTGGATTCCTCGCGAATGGCTGGTCGCTGTCATTCTAGTTTAGTGCAATTTTGATCACTTTTAATTTTGAGCTAATTTTTTCCCCTGATCCAGATTCTGATCACACCTTCCCACTAACATGCTTTTAGACCCAAAAATGTTGGTTATCTCATGAGTGCTGAATACTCTTCTGTTTCCCAAGTTCTATCATCTTGATTCTACTTGGAGAAATCACTATAACGAACAACTTGGTCACTGACATGCCTTGCCTTGCCTTGCAAATGGCTTGGCTCTTCAACCACTGTTCTCCATTTGCTGCTGACCTAATCCAACACTTGTTGGCTGCTTGCTGATATAAAAAATTTTCTGTACCAAATCAATTCCTTGGTGCCTTCCCACTAAGAATCATGTTCCTCCTTTGCACAATGAGTAAACTACATCAATGAGTTCTAACATCAGTAAAAATAAGAAAATAAATAACCATTATTTTACCTCCACGGTTCCAAATTCCACATCTGGAAGAATGCATTCACCATCTCCTTATCTTCTTGGTGTCAACACACAAAATGGTATACAATGGCTGCAAACTTATTTTTACATCTTGTCACAAACATAAGATATTCAGATTCAACCATCAAACTGAAAAACACACCATGAAATAAACAACTTGACGACATATCCTCTTTCTCCTTCAAAGCAAAAAATTTCACGTCATGTGAACATTGCCATGTACTCTCACATCTTAGTGTAAAAATCATTGACCAAACACAAGTCGACAAAACATGCCTCTTCAAACAACTTCCTCTTCAAGTCAAGCATAAGCATGTGTAATAATTGGACAATTATTTTCCCAAAATAAAAATAATTTCACATCATGAAACACTTCGTCAACATCTCATTTTCATCCTTGGAGACAAAATCAACTCTTCCAAGTCGATATGACATGCATGTAACACACAATCGACCAACACAAGCCGACACTCATGCTGTAATGTTCCAAAATTTTCATAAATAAATTGGAAATATAATTTTTTCTCATTTTATGTAGTAGGTGAATAAAAAGGAAGAGGAGGCCTCTTAACATGAATAAAACCCTTCCTAATGTAAAAAGGGAACTTTTGAGTAGCTTATTTTACACCTCCTAGTGTGAAAGGGGCCAAGTGTATGAGGACAAGGTTAGGTTGACCAAGTCAACCAACACAACCTAGGGAGGAGTGGCTTGCCTAAGAAGCCAGCGCAGTTTTGGAGGGAAGAGATTCAAATGAAGATGGAAACCCTAAGAGGTGGGACCCAAGGTGAAGGAGCTCACAACTTCATAAGGAGGAGAAGGTCAAAATTGTGGGGTTAGCTTGTGTATTTCGATTTCATGTCTTCTTAGACATTTTCTGCAAACTCCTGCTACTTAGCAGAGTTTGGAGGAATTCATATTTAGGAATTCCTCTCCTTCATTGAGTGATATCTTGAAGGGGTTGTGCTTAATTTCTCCCACATCTGGATTGTAGGCCAATAATTTCCCACACCTCCAGCGTTATTTTGGTAGCAAAGGATGCAGTGTTGCTGGGCAGTGCAATGGGAGGGTTGTTTCATCTTCTCTTGTGCATTTATATTCAGTGGAGGGAGTCTCTCTTGCATTGAGGGAGCTGCATAGGAGATTTCAGAGCTCATTTCAGATCTTGGCATGTGGCCAAATTATGTTCCATCCATGACAACATAGTTCACTGGGTAAATTGCGTTATTTTGGTGAGAGCAGCAGCTGCAGGGTTTGATCCCTTTCTTGAGGGCTTATTCTTTGGAGAAAGGGCTAACCCTTCTCCCAGAAATCTCTATATTCCATTCCTCTTCTATTTTTTCATATTATCAATCATATTTATTTTCAGTGTTGCAGTGACTGCATTTTCCAGCTACACATATTTGTAGATCTGCACTTGTACACTTGTATTTTCATGAAACCCCTTGTGGGTGATCTTTATTGTGTATAAAGAGGAAAGGAATCACATTTTATTAGCCATTGGATCTTTGTTTATTTAAAATATGATATTTCATGTTATCCTCTGTATAAACCCTAATGAAAATAACGCAGATCTTGATTCAGTAGTTTTTGCATGTTCTAAGCCATGGGGTTTAAGCTCATTTGAGGCACATAGAAATAGGGAGAACTGTTTATATGAGCTAGAGTCATTTTTTTCACCTAATATTCTGCATGTGAGCTAAATATCATGTCTACTAAGGGTCATAAGTCCCATTTCTCACTTGTATAGCGTTATTTTCTAGAGACAACTGTTTGTGCTTACATGTTGCTGCCATTTTCAGCTAGTTCACTGTGGGAGATCTGAATAAACTGCTTAAGGTTATTTCTTTGAGCCTACATTTTTCAAGGAGGTCAAATATTATATGCTCAAAGGAAACACATCAGTGGTTGACCTTATTCTCTCATCTACTTCCTTATACAACGTCCCCAAGGAGCTGCAGCAACAATTTCCTGAGTAGGGAAAATCACATATCTGTAGACAGAGACTGCGAAAGGTTAGCTAGCCTCTGGTTCTCTCCCTTATTTGGAATGAGACATAACCAGTAAATGCATCAGCAGTCCATCTCTGGCACAGACTTGTGATGTTTCTGAAAAAGGGACATTACAGTGGTATCAAAGCATGATCTCTGGCACTGTCTGTGAGATCAAGCTTTCAGAAAACTAAAGAGAAGCAACTATTTTGGCTCATATTGTGGATTTATAATCCACCCAGAGAATACGAAGAAGAGGAGAAAAAATATGGAGAGGATGAGGTTACTCTCATCCATTTTTCAGATTAGAAAGGAGCCTCTCTAAAGGGGTTCAACCAATGGGAAAGAAAGGTGCAGTGAAACTCCAAGAGGGTTTCAAGATGAGAAAAGTTGCAGTGAAACCTCTAGACGGTTTCAAGAGGTAGGATAAGATGAAAGCACTTCCTATGCTCATGAAGGAAGTGAAGAGGATAGATGGCCAGATGAGGAGGAGCATCCTTCTCCACTTGAGGAGGCTTCTACCAGCACTGTCCAGTTCATAGAGGAGCAACCCACCATATCAACAGTCGGATCAGCCAACCAATCAGAGAGAGAGACTCTTGCAGCCATACAAGATGTCTCAAATATCCACAAAGGTATACAAAAATTTCCATGCAGTGATATTTCAGAAAAGGCCATAGGAGGCTTGGGAAATTTGCATTCACATGGCCTAGGATCGAAACTTCATGCTGATAAAGAGGAGCAAGTTTATACAGTGCTGTACAAGAGGGTTTTTATCCAAGAAGGGATCAACACTCATTCCTTTGCATCCTTATTGAGTTGCATGCAGCATGATGAGTTGTGGTGCAAGAATTTGGAGAGCATCATGCATGCTATGCCATCTTCTAAGGATGTCTTGTCCTTAGCACTCTTGGATTCTTGTGGATTCAAGGGTTTGATTGATGAGAGGCCTTTCCTGGAATTTCTTCAAGGGGTTACATCTCAACATCCCATGAGGTGTAAGGAGGGACACTTTCTTTGGGATAATGGCAGTCTTCATTGGGAATATGCCAAAGGAGAGAAGGATTGGGGACAACCATACCTTGATGGAGGAGAGTGGATGGAGAGCAAGAGGCTTGTGAGCCACTTGCATATCTATGACACAAGGCAGCAAGAGGCAAAGCTGCGCTGGATACTAAGGAGAGATTTTGGCCATCATGAGACATGTCCTTTTCTCAAAGGTATGCGGATGGGAAGAGTTTGGCAGGATACTTTCATCGTGGGACAGCAAGAAGTGTGGATGCATTATGGTGGTAGGGTCATTTGTTTTCCACCACATATGATAAGTGATGAAGGTGTGAAGAGGCAACAAGGATATTTGTTGCTTCGGAGGATTGGGAGAGAGAAAGGGAAAAATTGCTCTCCCACTCAGCATAATGTTGCAAGGGTGAAGTATGGTGCAAGAGATGTTTTCATCATGGAGGAGACCCCTCATATATGGTAGCATTATGGAGAATATATTTGACAAGATATATGTCAAAGAATGGAGCTTGATATGGATGAAAGCCTATGTGTATAGGCCAACAACATTACCTCTTTGGAGCAGTAACCGATGGATGAAGTGTGCCCAGAAGAAGTGTGGTAGATCCATAACCCATAGGTTCCAGGATCATTTCACATTGGTTGCACTTGATGAAGAGAGAGGAGGTGATATGGATGAGGCAGAAGATGGAGTCATCTATTACTATGCTACATTCTTCTTGACTTGGATTCCCAAGTATGTGAAGAAGGATATTCTTATAGCACCTAGCTCATTCCTCTTCAGGGGAGCATGCCAAACAAATATGGAGGGTTCATTCATGGATCCATACATCATTTTACTCCCAGCCTATGGTAAGAATTCTGTTTTTACATTGGCTGATTTGTATACTCTTACCATTATCTTGCAGTGCATGGCTCTACAAGAGGGCAAGCTGACCACATTGCTCCCCGGGAAAAGTTGGGCCAAATTATATGATGGGGGCAACCATATTTCACATGGACTATGGTAGATTTTTTCCCATTTCATACATGGTCATCTAATTTACATTATCAGCCATGAGTCACAAAGCATTTTTCCATGTAAATTTCTGAAGCAGCAACTTGGAAAACTGCGCTGCCACTATTGGGGAAACTGTTGGTACTTCCTTGCATCACATGAGGCCTTCAGAATTTTCCTCATTTTGTTGATGATCATGACTCCCCTTGCTGATTTGTATCTGATTTACATTGGGTGCATGATTGGAAGGATGATACATGAGTGGGGAGTGTTCTTAAAGGGGAAGGATTCCCACATTTTCTGCATTGCATGTTCTAAAGGGAACATGAGAAAAACTATGGCCACTACAGCTAAGTATTTGTTTTATTTTGATGAGGGCCATAAGTATGATGATCATTCATTTTATAATCATGGGAAAGTTACCAAATATGACTTGTATTTTCAGCTGATCCATTCAGCCATTTACTTTCTTCTGGTGGATGTGAGAATTCTCACCACTAGTCATTTAGCAACATACTACTTGCCATGCCATTTTCTGAAAGAGCAATGGATGGGATTACACTGTGTCCTTTTGAGACCTTTTTTGTATCATACAACAGCATTTAAAGCCTATATCAAACATCTCATTTGGAAATTCTATGATGATCATGTCCTCTTCATCATGGAAGAAATGTTTTGGGGCAGCTTGTACTTCAATGTTGGAGGAGAAATCTTTGGTGGATTGCTCTACATTTTGCCTCTTGAGGGCAATAAATTTGCAGCCCATGAACAACACATACTCTGCACTATTCATAAGTGGAGAAGAGGAAAGCATGGGATAGGCCTTCTTGCCTATCATGTTCAGTTATTCAGCCCACCTACACTTCTGGAACCAAAGGTGGAGGAAAATTTTCATGAGTTACCATGTAGGAGGGTGGCTCATTACATATGGATGATAGCTTGGAGTGGAGGTTTCACATTGGGGGAGAGGAATTACCATGCATCTTGCAATCCATGCCTTGAGAAGACCTCTAGTCCACACATGGTTGTCTCTTTGAGCACTTTCCTTCTCATGATCTTAGTCATTTGGGGTGCTTCACCAAATGCTAGTTTATATGCTTGGGAGAGGCACTATGGAGTTTCATGGATGAGATGGCATCATATTCTTTGGAGGATTCCATCATATGCTAATGCTACCAGAGGAGGTGAGGATATTCACTTAGTTCTATCCTTGCAGTTGCTTGAGGACAAGCAACATTTGGGAGGGGAGGACTGTAATGTTCCAAAATTTTCATGAATAAATTGGAACAATAATTTTTTCTCATTTTATGTAGTAGGTGAATAAAAATGAAGAGGAGGCCTCTTAACATGAATAAAACCCTTCCTAATGTAAAAAGGGAACTTTTTAGCAGCTTATTTTACACCTCCTAGTGTGAAAGGGGCCAAGTGTATGAGGACAAGGTCAGGTTGACCAAGTCAACCAGCGCAGCCTAAGGAGGAGTACCTTGCCTAAGAAGCCAACACAGTTTTGGAGGGAAGAGATTAAAATGAAGATGGAAACCATAAGAGGTGGGACCCAAGGTGAAGGAGCTCACAACTTCATAAGGAGGAGAAGGGTAGCATTGTGGGGTTAGCTTGTGTATTTCGATTTCATGTCTGCTTAGAGATTTTCTACAAACTCCTGCTACTTAGCAGAGTTTGGAGGAATTCCTGTTTAGGAATTCCTATCCTTCATTGAGTGATATCTTGAAGGGGTTGTGCTTCATTTCTCCCACATCTAGATTGTAGGCCAAGCATTTCCCACACCTCCAACATTATTTCTGTAGCAGAGGATGCAATGTTGCTGGGCAGTGCAGTGGGAGGGTTGTTTCATCTTCTCTTGTGCATTTATATTCAATGGAGGGAGTCTCTCTTGCATTGAGGGAGCTGAATAGGAGATTTTAGAGCTCATTTCAGATCTTGGCATGTGGCCAACTTATGTTCCATCCATGACAGCGCTGTTCACTGGGTAAACTGCGTTATTTTTGTGAGAGCAGCAGCTGCGGGGTTTGATCCCTTGCTTGAGGGCTTATTATTTGGAGAAAGGGCCAACCCTTCTCCCAGAAATCTCTATATTCCATTCCTCTTCTGTATTTTCATATTCACAGTCATATTTATGTTCAGTGTTGCAATGACTGCGTTTTCCATCTACACATATTTTTAGATCTGCACTTGTACACTTGTATTTTCATGAAACCCCTTGTGGGTGATCTTTATTGTGTATAAAGAGGAAATGAATCAGATTTTCTTAGCCATTGGATGTTTTTTTATTTCAGATATGATATTTAATGTTATCCTCTGTATAAACCCTAATTAAAATAACGCAGATCTTGATTCAGTAGTTTCTGCATGTTCTAAGCCATGGGGTTTAAGCTATTTGAGGCACATAGAAATAGGGAGAACTGTTTATATGAGCTAGAGTCATTTGTTTCACCTCATATTCTACATGTGAGCTGCATATCATGTATAATAAGGCTCATAAGTCCCATTTCTCACTTGTATAGCATTATTTTCTAGAGACAACTGTTTGTGCTTACATGTTGCTGCCATTTTCAGCTAGTTCACTGTGGGAGATTTGAATAACGTGCTTAAGGTTATTTCTTTGAGCCTAGATTCTGCTTGGAGGTCAAATATTATATGTTCAAAGGCAACACATCAGTGGTTGACCTTATTCTCTCATCTACTTCCTTATACATCGTCCCCAAGGAGTTGCAGCAGCAATTTCCTGAGTAGGGAAAATCACATATCTGTAGACAAAGACTATGAAAGGAGAGGTAGCCTCTGGTTCTCTCCCTTCTTTGGAAGGAGACATAACTAGTAAATGCATCAGCAGTCCATTCCTGGCACAGAATTGTGATGTTTCTGAAAAAGGGACATTACACATGCATCTGAAATTGATCAACACTCTCAAGTTGACAACATACATTAAAAAATAATTTCCCACATAAAAATCATCATGAACCCAAATTCAACTTTGGAGGACATTGGGAAATTTTAACCTTCACAAACCAAAATGGCGAATCCAACAGTGACACTTGTCACAGTCCCATTAGACATAAATTGATGAAGGTTCACTGCATGTTGTCTAGACTTCCATGTCATCAGTTGTACCTGTTCTGCAATAATTTTTTTTAAAATTTGCTTGTTCTAAACGATGATCAAAAAACCATAACTCCTTCATCCGAACTCGGTTTTCGATGAAATGAGTTGCGTTGGATTCCTTGTGAATGGTTGGTCACTGTCGTTCTGGTTTTGTGCAATTCTGAGAAATTTTCATTTTGAACTAATTTTTCCCCTGATCTAGATTCCGATCACACCTTCCCACTGACATGATTTTGGACCAAAAAAATGTGTTTATCTCATGAGTACTGAATAATCTTATGTTTCCCAAGTTCTATCATATTTATTCTACTCAGAGAAATCACTATGACAACAACTTGGTCACTGACATGCCTTGCCTTGCAAATGGCTTGGCTCTTCAACCAATGTTCTCCTTTTGTTGCTGACCCAATTCCAACACTTGTTGGCTGCTTGCTGATCTAAATTTTTTTTTGTACCAAATCGATTCCTTGGTGCCTTCCCACTGAGAATCATGTTCCTCCTTTGCACGATGACTGAACTACATCAATGAGTTCTAACATCAGTAAAAATAAGAAAAGAAATGTCCATTCTTTTACCTCCACGGTTCCAAATTCCACATCTGGAAGAATGCATTCGCCATCTCCTTATATTCTTGGCGTCAACACACAAAATGATATACAATGGCTGCAATTTTTTTTTTTACATCTTGTCATAAACATAAGATATTCAGATTCAATCATCAAACTAAATAACACACCAGGAAAGAAACAACTTGACGACATATCCTCTTGCTCCTTCAAAGAAAAAAATTCACGTCATGTGAACATCATCATGTACTCTCACATCTTGGTGTACAAATCATCGACCAAACACAAGTCGACAAAACATGCCTCTTAAAAAAACTACCTCTTCAAGTCAATCATAAGCATGTGTAACAATTGGATGATTATTTTCCCAAAATAAAAATAATTTCACATCATGAAACACTTCGTCAACATCTCATTTTCATCCTTGGAGACAATATCAAATCTTCCAAGTTGATATGACATGCATGTAACACACAATCGACCAACACAAGATGACACTCATGCATGTGCAAATGATCAACACTCTCAAGTTGACAACTTACATCAAAAAATAATTTCCCACATAAAACTCATCATGAACCCAAATTCAACTTTGGAGAACATTGGGCAATTTTAACCTTCACAAACCAAAATGGAAAATCCAATAGTGACACTTTTCACAGTCCCATTGGACATAAACTGAAGAATATTCTCTGCATGTTGAATAGACTTCCATGTCATCAGTTGTACCTGTTTTGCAATATATATATTTTTAAAATTTACTTGTTCTGAATGACGATCAACAGACCATAATTCCTTCATCCTAACTCGGTTTTTGATGAAATGAGTTGTGTTGGATTCCTTACGAATGGTCGGTTTCTGTCATTCTGGTTTGGTGCAATTCTGAGCACTCTTAATTTTGAGCTAATTTTTTCCCTTGTTCCAGATTCCGATCACACCTTCCCACTAACATGATTTTGGACCCAATAAAGTTGGTTATCTCATGAGTACTGCATACTTTTTTGTTTCCCATGTTCTATCATCTTGATTCTACTTGGAGAAATCACTATGACAACAACTTGGTCACTGACATGCCTTGCCTTTCCTTACAAATGGCTTGGCTCTTCAACCATTGTTCTCCTTTTACTGCTGAACCAAACCAACACTTGTTGGCTGCTTGCTGATATAAAAATTTTTCTGTACCAAATCGATCCCTTGGTGCCTTCCCTCTGAGAATATGTTTCTCCTTTTCACAATGAGTGAACTGCATCAATGAGTTCTAACGTCAGTAAAAATAAGAAAAGAAATAACCATTCTTTTACCTCCACGGTTCCAAATTCCACATCTGGAAGAATGCATTTGCCATCTCCTTCCCTTCTTGGCGTCTGCTATCACAAAATTGCACCTGATAGGCTGATAATCAAACAATCTCATGTAACTATTTCAAATCAATCTTGTGACTGAAGCTTAGCCTCTTTAGTCTGAGAGGTCTCTCTCAAAAGGTTTATGATATTGAATAAATATGTATTTAGATGGCTAACTCTACTTGGAAAACAACTTTCTTGCGATGAGTATAGGTTGAAAATAGCATCGGTATGAAAACATTGGGCTTATGGAGTCAACAATTTCAGTGATTCAGTAGTAAGTTTACTTGACATGAAAGATGAGGTAGGTAAGAGTTTTTAGCATAAGTACACATACATGAAACAGGAAATCACACAGTCAATTCATCTATAAATGAAGTCAGAGCATTACATGAATGAATTATGAGTATTAAAGATGAAAACCACTAAAAATGGGACACATAAAAGATATAGATAATATAAGCACTAAAAACTCAATCAGAATCTCAGGTTGGTCAAGAAACAAGTCTCTGTATTACTGGAAACAGTCAATTTACATAAAGCTGCAGTTTTACCAAAAAATCTCCAAACCTTGACAAATTAGACCTTCTTCCCTTTAATAGACTTGTTACATGATGAGATGATCTGCCTCTTGGCTAGATTCAACAAATTTTTGCCTAATGAAACCTTGCATAACCATAGAACATCTATTTAATGAGAAAATGATAACAATCCTACTTGACAGTCCTTTTCCTAATAGGACTCAAACTGTTCATTATTACATTAACAACCTTATCTCCTAAAAAAAATTACATCTTGACAACTATGCTTTCACATGTTCGAATAGGGTGTACATGACATTTTAATTTACCTCCTCTAAAACTGGAAAAAAACCTTGTTTTTTAGGAAAACTGGTCTTCATCTTCAATGAATAGTTTGGCTGGTAGTTTGTCTTCATTTTGTGGTCTTTAAGTCTTGAATAACTATTGTCATAGTCCTTTAACACTTTGATAGTATCCAGCTGTCCAAAATGCCCAAAAACCTACTTATAAAGCTCTAAAATAGTATGCTACGGAAGTAAGAAAGTTTTGTAGTGTACTTTCGTAGCGCTGCAAAAAATGCCTATTTCCATCATCCTTTCCGATTATTTCTTTTTGCATGATGTTCATTATGCCTTAATGCATCTTCCCTACCATTTTCATCTCTTGGGAGCTCCAATAACCGGTTCAAAATGCAAAAAGGAAAGCTACATTAGTTTCGTAGCGTTTTGCTATTTTTCAAGCCCAGGCACGCTACGAAACTGCTGAAAATAGTCAAAATTCTAGAATTTTGTGTAGCTTCAAAAATGCACCTTCTAAGTGAAAAAACCTTGTTTCTAACCTGCCATTAGCCTTCAAAATCATAAACCATCTCACATTATGTTTCTTGAGGGGTTTCTTCCTCGTTGATGATGAGTTGAGCAATTGGCTCCTCAACTACTGTCGTTTTAAGTCCTTTTTTCTCCAACTCCTCATGGATTAGTTCAAGCTCATCCTGGAGGTCCTTAACCTATTCTTTCAAATTTATATTGGTGGCTTTAAAATGTATGTTCATTTTCCTGACATGTTTGACCTCTTTCCTCGATGTAATAATCCATTTGATAAGCTAATGTGTATTATCTAGAGTCTTGGAAACACTATCAACCCGCTCTTACCAAATTTCCTTCATCTTTTCAAACTGAACCTTCTCTAAATTGTGTTTCCTTACTTCTTTCTTCATAACATCAATTTCATGGTTAACCAACTTCAAGTGTTCTTCAAGGAGTTGAAACTCTTCTTTTTCCATCACTTTCTCTTTTCCTTTCTTTGATTTGTTAATTGTATATTTTTCTGCAGGTGATGAAAGGTCAATGATGTCTTGTGATAACTGGACTGTGTCAGTAGGTGGATGAACCTCTTTACTACACTTTAATAACTTTCTGGGATGCCTTGTCATAGGATTTATTACTTGGAACATAAAACCTGCATCTTCTCTGTCAAATTCTAATTTATTTGTAGATTTGGACTTTTTTAGCTTTTGTCCACCTTCCTTTATGTCCTCAGCCTGGACTATAGGAGTTTCTTCTATGTCAATGGCATGTAATATGTTTTATATATTTTCTTTAGCTACTTCTCTATCTTCTACAACCACTTTTTTCTCTTCTAAGGCCACTGTTTGGCTCCTTGTCATCCTTTTGGTTCCTTGTTTACTCACAACTTGTTTTTGTTTTGTAGGTTTGACCACCTTTGATTTCTGTTTTGTAGGTGTGAAATTTGGTGTATCAAAACTATGCAATTGCTATGTTTCCATCATGATTGGTTCACTTGGTTCTACTCTTGCTAGTTCACTTGGTTCTACCACCAATGGTTCACTCTGTTCTACTACTAAGGGTGATGGAATTCTCCTAGGTTTAGGAGTTTTTGAAGGAGTAAGAGCATCCAACTCAAAACCACTAACAAACAAAAATGAAGACCAGTCTCTGCCTAGTATTTGGAGTTCATCTAAAACCAGCGGTTTCATTAAATCATGATGAAACAATGAAGTCTCACTCCCTTCAGATTTTTCTTGGACCTTATCTGCCATTTTTGATAAACTTTTATGTAAATAGAAAGGCATATCAAGAGATATCTTACCAGTAAAGTGAAGGAGTAGCTTGAAATGGTATGATTAGACTTTATGATATCTTCCTTCACAAGTAAAATATTTTTGGATGATGAGCAACAATTTTGAATAGTTATTCTTCATGCAGCTCCTTGGAATGGCATTAGTAAGGCCCATTTCATTGTTTTCAGGCTTCATAAAATCTTTTCACTGCTCCATGTTAAACTTGAATCCTTTGAACCACTTCTCTTGTCCCCTTGGAATCCCTGTTTTTGTTGCAATGACCTCTACTGTGATGGAAAGATTAAGCATCCCCACTTTGGTAGCTATTCCACTGAAGTTTAAGGAAAATTATTTGGAAACCTTTACATGTCAACCTTGTAATCTTTCACAAAACTGTAAGCAACCTGTCCTTCTGAAGACTTCCACATCTGTTGGGTCTTCATTGATCAGATTCGTATCTATTGGTTCATATCTCAGACATTTTCCACCCTTATTTGTCCTTCTTTTTTCTGCCATGATTTCTTTCATGTCTTCTCAGCCTCGCTTGATAGTTTGCAACCTCGCTTGATAGTTTGCTCAACCTCGCTTGATAAACCTTTGAAAACACCAGCCACATATTTGGCTCAATGAAATAGCTCTCCAGAGCTCAATATCATGCAAAGAAGAAATGAAGAATGATAAATGACTGAATTAGGAAAGATTTTGAAGTTTGATGTCCACTTCATAACACAATGATGAATCATACATGCCTAAAATGGTGATGATGACTTCAGACCTGACCATGTACCTTGATCTTATCCCTCAATGACTCGAATGGTATCTAACTTACCCTTTCCCAACGATTTTTTGACACCTAACAGCTAACTTGACAAGAAAAACAAGAAACCATGCTTTCGTAGCATATTTAGTGTAAATCTAGGTGTTTTCGCTATGAAATTATCAGCAAGTTTCATAGCGAAAGTGACATTTCTCAGTGCATTTCGCTATGAAACTGTGGTTTCTTGGCTAAAATGACCATTTCGGTACAAAAACCTTGGGAATTGAAATCTGTCAGAAAATGATGAATGATGTGACATGAGGGGATTTGAAGTGAGTGGGTTTAGACCTTAGGGTGAGCTTAAACAAGAAAAATTTTAAATTTCCCTTGACCAAGGATATTAAATATTGAATCTTACAACCCTACCATTGACACATGAACCTATTTAACTTTGTTAAATGATGCTTCATTTTTTTGGTGATAACAACCTCGACACACAAAATGGTATACAATGGCTGCAATTTTTTTTTTTACATCTTGTCACAAACATAAGATATTCATATTCAACCATCAAACTGAAAAACACACCATGAAAGAAACAACTTGACGACATATCCTTGTTAGTCAAGGTTTTCATTGATGTCAATATGGCATTGTTTGTGATGGAAAATTCTTGTGATGCGTGATGATGTCCTTACTCTTGATGATGAATGATTTTTGAAGACCATATGATGACACACTTGATAATAACATGAATGATAACACTCTTGATGATATGGAATTGATGATATAAATAATGGTGGAGACCACTCTTGAAGTCCTAATAAAATTACCCTAATCCTCATTCTAGTCCCATTGACCTTATACATAAAAAATCCAAATAAACCCAAGGTCTGCACTAAAAAATTCCAAAAATTCATAAAGAAAATTATTTTTTGACATCTTGAAGACATCATTTTTCAATGGCTCCTTGACTATCTTGTAGAGGACTCTTTCCTCTTTCTAATGAGCCCTCACTTGCCTCCTAACTCCCAATAGTCTAAGAGAAATCAAATTTTTAAGTTGACATATCATATATTTTTCTCCCTAGCCGACCCATACTCAGTCTCTCATGTCGGCCTCCCACCAAGAGACGTGTCTCTTTATTAAAGGTTGAAATATAGTATAAATTGACGTTAAAACACTTCATTATAGCATAAACATTTCGGTGATTTCTCAGAGATAAGATAAAGAACAGGTAGGAGGTTGAGGATAATGTTTTAAGCACTGTTTGGGCTAGATTTCAACAAGGAACAACTGTATATATCTCAGATTTTTTTTGACAGCACTTCAGATTTGGGTTTTGCGACCTTCTACAGTTTGTACTTAGTTTTGTGGGTGTATATCTACATATTTGGTGGCTCATATTAGTGGCTAGCTCCTCATACAAACAACCTTGTCATATTCAGACAACTCCCTTGAACTAGTGCCAGGTGTCAACAGACTTCTTAAAGTAACTTGGACCTTACCACAGACCAATTTCATGACAATCAACAATTTCAGAACTCAGTTCAGACTTATTTTTTTCTGTTATATCAAAGATTCATACTTCTTTAAGCTTAGTTGTATTAATATGCTATAGTTCAGATTGCAGTAATATCTCAGTGCCTTGGACAACAAACTCGATTGAAGACTTAAGGAATGTGGTTAAAATTTTGTGGCTTTACTGTTGGAGAAAGTGTGGAAAACATGGATCATGGTGGAAGGTCCATTGAAGTCTTTTAAAATTGAGATCTGACACCTATAAAAGAGCTCAGTAAGTAAGGCTTGAGGTTGTGGAGGCTTGAACATACTTTGAAACGTGTTGAAGGATATCATAGAGAAAATTGGAAGGTAGTTTGAAGCATTCCTTTGGGCATCGATTGAAGGAAAATACTTTAGAATCAAGGCAGACCATTGAACTACTTCATGACACCATTGAAACATAATACAGGAGCATAAAAAAAAAGGGACTTGTAGCCTTGAAAATCTGGAGCATGCATTGAATTGAAAGTTAAGAGGGTAGTTTGGGCTTACTTTTAGACATGACTAGGTCTATTGAAGCAGCCTAATGACCCCTTGTTGGAGCAAACTTGTTGAGAAGATTCAAAGCCTTGTAGAAGCAGTATTGAAGATCTATTGAAGTCATCTTGAGCATCTTTAAAGATCATCTAGTAGAAGAGAAAACCTTGGAATACCACTGAGGCCATTGGATAATATTTTTGAGACAGTTATTCAAGACATATTGAAGCATTGTTGAAGACTCCCTTGGAGGGTTTTTGAAGAAGCCCTTGAAGAGGCTTAGAGTAGGTGCAAAACTTGGGCTGCCTAGTGAAAACACCTTGAAGGATACTTGAAGATATTATAGAAGTTGGTCTTGGAGATATTATTGGAGACCATGATGCATTGACTTTGGAGATCTTTGGTTGGGTATCATGAAGAGCAGTGGCGACACCTTCATGATAAGAAAATGTTTCCATTGATGAAGTGATTTGGAGAAGACATTGCTGAAGAGATTGACAGGGCGCATTGAAGAAGAGATTGGGAGCCATGAAGAATCATCAAACATATCTTGATGAATTGAAGTTGAGGGTTGGAGCCTCAAAAGAGACAAGGTTGGAGCCTTGGAAGATAAGGGTTGGAGCCCTAGAGGATAGGAGTCCTCAAGAGACCAGGTTGGAGCCTGTACCAGAGATAGGGTTGGAGCCGTAGAGGTTGGTGCCTCAAAGTGACAAGGTTGGAGCCTTGGAAAATAAGGTTGGGGCCCTAGAGGTTGGTGCCTCAAATTGACAAGGTTGGAGCCTTGGAAAGACCAAGTCGGTGCTTGGCACAAAACAGGTTGGAGCTTGGAAGATTAGAGTCTTCATCTAGGTTTGGAGCCTTACATCATTATTGTAATTTAATTATTGTAAAGAAGAAATTAATAAAAATATCTATTCCATCATTGTTCATATAAGTGATCTAACTGGTAAAATTAACAATTGAAAAGAAATACTGATTCACCCCCCTCTCAGTATTTCCAACAATTGGTATCAGAGCCAGTACCTTCACTCAAAGCCTAACAACTTGAAGGTTGATCATTAGAACACAAATGGAAAAGACAAGGAAGAAAGTCTCCAATCCTCCTAAAGATGTGTCTTCCTCAACCATTGAAATTGAAGTAAAACAATTTGCGAAGGCTCCATTGTTCAATGGAAATTTTGATATATGGGTGGCAAGAATGAAGAATTTCTTGAAGACTCAAGGAATTGAATTTTGGAAATCAGTGATTACTAATGACACGATGGATGAAGAATCCAAGGAGTACAATACAAGAGCAATGAAGGCTATTTTGAGTGGGTTACCAAATTCTGTGAAGGCCAATTTTGAAAAATGTTCATCAACAAAATTCATATGGGACAAACTTCATGATATTCACTCAAAAGGAGCATTGACAATGATCTCTAGTCAAGAAGATGATGGAAAAAAAGAAAGAAGTCCAGAATCTGTCAAGGAAGCTGAATATAAGAGAGATGACAACAAGGCTAAAGAAGACCTAGAAGATGAAGAGAACAAAGAAGAATTTGAAGAAGATCTCTTGAATAAACTTATGGCTTCCATGGAAGAGATTAACAGTTTGAAAAACAAAAATGAGGAACTTAAGAAGAAAGCGCAAGATGGTAACCAAGACAAGGCAAGGAAGGAAGTTGATTTTGTCAAGATTCAAGTACAAGAAAGAGATGAGGAGCTCGCCAAACTTAAAGAGGAGTTTCATCAAAATAAAAGAAAGCATCATGAAGAATTCATATCTATAACAAATCAATTGGATAAGGCAAAGAAAAGGGAAGAAACTTTGTCAAGCCACCTTGAACAAAGAATTAAGAGCTTGAACAATCTTGAAGCAAAGATTGGTCAATACAAGGAAGAGGTCTCCTCTCTTAGATCTCAACTAGAAGAAGCAAGGAAACAAGAGCAAGGAGCTGAGAAGGTGATGGAAACTTTGGCATTCATAGAAGGACAAGTTAATGAAGCAGAAAAGGAGAGAAACACCATGATATGCCAACTAGATGAAAAGGATGAAGAAATCTTGAAACTAAAATCAGACATCAATCTTCTCAAGGCCGAAACATGTGAAGCTACAAGAATAAAAGAAGAAATGGAGAGCAGTCTAGCAAAGGAGAATGAAGAAATATTCATAATGAAATCAAATATCATCTCCCTTAAAATCGAAGCGCATGAAGCAACAAGGATGATGGAAGAAATGAAGAAGCAAATACTTATGAAATATGAAAATTGTGAAAAGTTGAAAGGAGAAATTGTCTTTCTTGAAAAGGAAGTTGAATTGCTGAATAAAAACTTGAAAAGCTCTCAAACCCTAGATGACATCCTAAGTTAGCAAAGGTCTCTCCTTGATAAATCAGGTCTTGGCTATGCAGGTGAATCCTCAAGCAAGAATGATAATGCTTCAAACAACAAAGATGTGAGGAACCTAGAAAGAAATGTTGATGCTCCCAGTTCCAACAAAGGCAAGGAGAAGAATCAAGACAATAATAGAGGAAATTATACTCTAAGGAGACTTGCATATGGTGTCAAGAATACAAAAGGAAATGAATATCATTAAATAATCCCAAGACAAAAAGACTTAAAGAGTACTTTAAGGAACTCTTCATCACCCAGGTACCAAAGAATATTTCTTGGATATTGCTATTCTTGTACAAACTTTGGGCACATGGTAAAATATTGTAGGGCATATTTCAAAGACAAATATAATGGTCCCTATCAATCTCATAGAAGCAATTTTGCAAGAAGAAGTCATGATTACTCATTCATGAACAATATGGAGTGCTTCAATTTCCATAACATTGGACATATGGCACATGCTTGTAACTTGACTTGGGCCCCTAAAACCATGACAACGAAGCCAGAGAAGAAAATTACACAAGTATGGAGAAGGAAGCCAATTAGATCCGAAAGTCTCTTGAACACTCCATCCAACAACACATGTTGTTGACTTGATGAAGTCATCCTTGATATTCCAAGTATTTGATGGTGAGACTCTACCAAAACGGAGACCATGCATATTTTTAGGGGGAGCTTGTGATTCTTGACCATTCTTGTAGAAGCTATCCATGAAGGGCCCTATGAAATCCTTGATGAGTGACTCATGAACAATAATTTTTTGATAGATCATCTCTTGGGAGCAAATCCATTGAAGAACATAATCCCTTACTCATCCGATGGACCATTGTTGAAGATGTCTTCCACTTGATCATAAGGCAAACAATCTTTCTTGAGCTAGAGGACTTTATGCATGCAAGGAGAGTTGGTTCATCACATGAAGAAATACAAACACATCTATCATGGACCACATTTCTAGAAGGAAGAGCACCATGACAGGGATGCAATATACCTATCATGAAGAACTATCATTTATGAAGAAAATTTGATGGGAGAAGAAGAATATCAAGAAGCAACTTGATAGGGGGAGTTCTTGGGCACCCCATTTTCCATTGATGTCAAAGGGGGAGAAATTGTTGGAAAGGCAAGAATATTGCCATCAATGAAAAAGGGGGAGATTGTTAGTCAAGGTTGTCATTGATGTCAATATGGCATTGTTTGTGATGGAAAATTCTTGTGATGCGTGATGATGTCCTAACTCTTGATGATGAATGATTGTTGAAGACCATATGATGACACACTTGATAATAACATGAATGTTGAAACTCTTGATGATATGGACTTGATGATATGAATAATGGTGGAGACCACTCTTGAAGTCCTAATAAAATTAACCTAACCCTCATTCTAGTCCCATTGACCTTATACATAAAAAATCCAAATAAACCCAAGGTTTGCACTAAAAAATTCCAAACAGTCATAAAGAAAATTATTTTTTGACATCTTGAAGACATCATTTTTCATTGTCTCGTTGACTATCTTGTAGAGGACTCTTTCCTATTTCTAATGAGCCCTCACTTTCCTCCTAACTCCCAATAGTCTAAGAGAAATCGAATTTTAAAGTTGACATATCATAATAGAAGAAATTCTACTCTAAGGAGACTTGCATACATAATGTGTAAAGGTTTGCGGTGCATTGTTAAGTGGAGTTTAAGCTCCAATCGGCGGGGTCCGCTCCACACGACCTTGTCCCAACTGTGATCTTCGTTTTAATATGATACGCCATGTGTTATGGACGAAGGGTACGACAGTGGTTATGGCCTGCTGCCCCATAATTCTTATTTGTTAATATATGGTCTGATGGGGGTGGCGGGGGTGATGGCCCGCCATCCCTATTTTTTAATATTTTTTGTTGTTATAACAAATAATGGTCATTTTTTATTTTAACAAAAATAAGGGTCATTGGGAAAATTAACGAGGCCACAATTTCGATCGTTTTTGGGAGCTAAGTTCCCTTCCGGTTGACGGTGAATTTGTGGGACACTTATACCTAGCCCACTACCCAACTTTGACTAAAAATTTGACTCGCTATAACTTCTCCATAGGGGCTTAGATTGGAGATTCTTTCGCACCGTTAGAATCAGGGCGACGAGTACTTCAACATGAACTTTTTTTAAGAGAAATTTGGCCACTTTGAATTTTGACCATTTATGTGCCCTCTTGATCTCTTGAGGGTGTCTGGAGCCACCTGGATCAATATGATCCTTTCAAAATCTTAGAGAATATTGGTAACAATGCTTTCCAATTATACTTTCCACCTTACATGCAAATTTATTTTGTTGTGAATGTGGAAAAATTGAGATTATATGAGCCTCAAATGATTGATGATCAAGAAGATAATGTTCATATTCCATCTATAGAATGTTTTTCTTCTGAATATTTAAATGGGTTGCAGGAAGACTCAATTCTGGATAGGAGGATAAGAACTTCACACAAAGGCAATGTGGAGTATCTTCGAGTGGGGCTCAAAGGTACCAATACAAGCAAAGCAAGGTGGATAGAGATCACGAAAGTGAAGGAGTTTTACCCTCACTTACTTGCTGAGTAAAAACAGAATTTTGGCGGTCAAAAAGCTTCCTGTGGGGAGAAATGATCTAGTGGATCAAAAATATGCTCATAAATGAAAGTGCTCAAAATCTCCCTAAACTGACACTAAATTGCAGATCTTGTCATTCTGATTCCAATGACACTTGAATTTCCTCAATCCGACGTCGTATGAGGAAGTTATCGTGTTTTAAATTTTTTGGCAAAAAAAATAAATCAACTTGCATGATTGAATAGGTAGTGTATGGATGCCTCGTCACAGTATGCATGTTGACGTTCGCTGGATGACTGAGTAGTACGAAACCAGTCAAGACATGACACGTGGCCCAGTCGTACAGAGGCAAATGATACATTTTTATTGGTTGGAGGTGAGTTAGTTCAGGCCAATCACAAAGTGACACATGGCCCAATCATAGAGCATGATGTAGAACTCTAGATGAGGCCAAATTTTGATTTATGCATAGGATGAGCCTCTATGGGGTTCGACCCCATGACCTCCATGTAACGAATTGACCTCTCTACCAATGCGCCACATTGGTTCTTCTTATAACTATGCGGAATTATTTTATTTAAAGTGGTTATGTGTAGAAAATCTACCAACAGGATTCAATCCGATCTTGTAATGTACTAAAACAAGACACTAAATCCTTCCTTCAATTTGCGAAAAAAAAACACGATCGCATAATCACATATAAGCAAAAGAAAGAAATTATCAATCACACAACACAAGATGTTTCTGGGGAAAGAATCTTCTCAAAACCCCTATATCTCTATATTGCATATGGTCAAGATCATGAAACAATATGATGCTATTCCTCACATTGAGAAACTTCTGCACTCTGCTGACTGTCTCACTCCGATCTTGCTCGAATCTGGCTTTCGATCTAAGAAAAATCGGTCAAGTATTTAACCTTTTGCTTGCCTCTTCTTGCCAAGCCTTCCTTACGCATTCTTGGGCTAATTAAGCACCCATTAATTAGGAAATTCCCAATTAATGATTGCACAATATTTCAAGGCCTTCCCGATGACCTCATGAATGACCTGCACAATTTTATAATAGTACAACTGATAGATATCTTCCCTTTAACCTCACTCTCAACTGGGCCTTCCTTAGAACTGACATGCAACAAATATTTATAGAAAATTATCAGTTAACTGATTGATCACTGCATGTGATTATCCAGGTGGATATCGGTGGCCACCCACCTATTCCATTTGGACCCGCATCATCAATTCTTTCAGTTTTTCAGCTTCAGCACAACTTACTATTTTTACCAGGTTTTTGGGTCCTACACTCCCGAAGCCATTTTGGGAACTTAATGATCTAGATGGATATTGGTGGCCACCCACCTATTCCATTTTAAACCCATTAGTTCTTTTAGTTTATAAGTTGTAGCACGACTTACTATTTTTAGCAGTTTTTGGGGTCCTGAACTTCCAGACCCGTTTTGAGGCCCTAAACGACGTTTTTTGGGAAAATGGAGAGAAACATGGGCTGTTGACCAATATTTCTCACTCAAAAGTTGTATTCCTTAGATATATCTTTCTAACGAGCTATTGAGCGTGTCAAACAGAGATTGGATGCCCAAGTTACGTCCCCGGGAAGTTGAAACACCATTTTACCCAAACAGGGCCCACAGTTTTGGCGCTTCATCTCCTAGGGTTAGGTTTATGGATGTTTAGGGTTATATATTATTTCTAAACAATAAATAGGGCTTAGAGCCTCATTGTAACATAGTTCAGGGGCTGGTAGCCAACACATCTCTTCTCAGGGATACACTATCAATGCCCTAGCTCGTTTATTTCCATCATGTCTCATTGTAACACAGTCCAGGGGCTGGTGGCCGTCACATCTCTTCTCAGGGATACGCTACCAGTACCCTAGCTCATATATTTCCATTATGTCTATAATAGGCCTTTGAGCCTCAATGTAACACAGTTTAGAGGTCTATAGCCACCACATCTCTTCTCAGAGATATGCTACCAACACCCTAGCTATTTTATTTCCATTCTGTTTGTAAGCAAATTTTAGTTCTTTGATATTAATGAAATGAAGTGTAATTTCCGCTACATATTTGTATTTATGGTAATATGTGTATTCTGTTGCATTCCTGCATAAATCCGAATCATGTGAATTAAATCAAATTTAATTCACTAGAGCTCTCACTAGCTCATCACTCAGTTAGAACTAGTTAAATTGATTTTAACTCAAATACTTGAGTTAGCTAATTGCAACTCACAAATAACTATATCTGAACCCCCATAAAAATAGAAAATCCCTTTGCATGCATCCTCTTAGAACTCTATCTCGAATTTTCTAAGCTAACTAAGTCTTCCCGACTTTTTTAACTAATACAAGTTGTCATGAGATGAAATTACAAATTTTACTTCAATTTAATTAAGGGAAAATTAAATCAAAAGCCTCATATGGTAGCTACTTTTGGGTGCCATTTTCTGTATTTCATTTATGGATGCCAATTTCACTATTTCTTGTTGCAAATTTCAACATTATTTTTGGTGGTTGGGGGGAGGGTCGGGCTAGTGGGCACGCCCGACCGATCCAGCCCTAGGTGTTATGCAGTTACATAACCATATGCGGCAGACAAGAGGGGTGGGGCACTTTGCACCTTGCCCATGCCCCAACCCTTGGTTTCATTATATAACACAAGCGATGGCGGGAGATACAAAGGGGCGGGGTGTGTGGCACCGTGCCCACACCCCAACCCACAGTGCCATTAATTTAAAGGTGATAAGGATTGGGGTCAAGAGGCATGTGGCGTATGGCCCACGTCCCATGGTCATATATGTGCCAAATGATCAATTACAGGGCAGAAAGATAGGGGCATGAACCAATTTTTTCAGTTAACGGTCCTAAAAATCACACTCGACGTGGCGGGAACCGTGGGTCAAACCCATCACCTGCGATGGTTAAAATTTTTCCTTCCTAGCTTGCCAGAGACCATTTTTGTTGCCAATTTTAACAGGAGGATGAATTTGAGAAACAATTAGCAGGGAAATGGATAAGGAGGCATAACTTGGCCATCTTCAGCCTTTTTTAGCACAAGAAGAGCCTACATAGGGATTTTTGGGTGTTTTGAACACAATGACAATATTATTTTTACAATTTGAGCATTGCATGTTGATGTAATTTCAAATTTGAGCATATAATATAAAGGGACACCATTTGGAGTTGGACCAAAAGATGTAGCCTAGGAGGGGTGAACTCTGTCATCAAACTGTTGTGTTGTGATGTCGTTTATTGTCCACTTTTAAGTATTAAAATATGAAAAAATTAACTTAGTTTTTGTGATTTTGCAATATCGATCCATTGCCCATAAGACATAAAATAGCTTGAAAAATTTTACATGAAACCTTCAAATTTAATTTTAGATTAAAAAATAGATGACACCATCACATTCATCTCATCGAGATGATTCCTGCAAAATAAAATTTTACCTCAATTAGGTTATGGAATCAAAGGTTATGGTTTCCCAAGTTTTTAATTAATAAACCCTAAAATCTTCACCTGCTACATGCCACCCACGTAGTACCTACATGCCATTCTGCTCCACTGACACATAATTACAATGGAATTAAGTTAAAGT
This sequence comes from Pinus albicaulis, assembly GCA_034641835.2. Taxonomy (NCBI): domain Eukaryota; kingdom Viridiplantae; phylum Streptophyta; class Pinopsida; order Pinales; family Pinaceae; genus Pinus; species Pinus albicaulis. The sequence continues at coordinate 793,195,675 of CM076583.1, forward strand.
CTTGTGGCATGCCACATCACCCCCTTCTCATGTGGCTTGTGCCATGACTCGATATGAGTATATATGTAGTCACATTGTGGCATGCCACCTCACAATCAACCTATAAGTCATGTACATGAGGCGTGTCATAGTGAACCAGAATCCTATTTGGCGGATCCATAGGATGACATGTCATGACACTAATCATAATGGCGATGACCACCTTGTTAACCAATAATGGATATCCAATGCAGATCCCCCACCCATCTATCAATCCGATGGGTGATATTTATTCGTAATATTAATTTAAACGAGGGCCTACCCTGATCAATCCAATGGTGGTAATGGGCTATACAGATTGATGAATGATATGAATGTGGACTACACCCCCCCCCCCCCCCCCACTCTACCACGTTATGAGGGATGGGGGTGGGGGGAGGGTTGGCGGGTTTGCCTTCATGGTTTTGTGGCACAATTTCAATCTCCAAATCTGATAACCCTCCATTTTTTGACGTCATCCCTCTAGTTTTATTGGAATAATTTCAATGTGGACCTCCCCCCCTCCTCCCAACTGACATTAGGAGGGGTCTACATTAGAACCTGGCCTTTCTGATAACTACCCCTTCATGACCATTGATCACCGACAACACCTAGGGTTTCATCCCCTAGTCCTAGTAGTAGACCATATGAATTTTGACTTAAGGATATTACCCCAAGTCCCGATGGTTCAAACCCTCCTAACATTTGATGGTTATATGCGGGTAATTAATATGACCCCAACCTAGATGAATGGAATGACACCTTAACTTGGAGGTATTTCCTAAGCATACTTCCAAGGTTTACCTACCCATTGGACTGTCTACCCTACCTTTCCAACGCATTGACCAAAGTCATTTCCCGATCACACTAATACATCAACTCGATCATCGGGCCTAACCTCGACCTGGTTGACTAGCTTGACCCTGACTACATGGTAGTTATGAATTAATCCCATGCCCCAACCATCTAAGCATGATTGACTAGCTCAACCCTAACTACATGGTAGTTCTGAATTACTTCCATGCCCGAACTGTTCTAGCTTGGTTGACTACCCTGAGCCCTGACATGGCAGGTCCCACCTTCCTTTTTCAACCTGTTTTGCAAGAATTTTACACTTTTAAAATTTTTCTAATTTTATTGTGTAATATAGGATTGAAACATTCATGACTCGAATAATTTGTTAAACTTGAAATTCACAAGATCGAGGATGAATATTTAAGATATTCACTTCTCTTCCTGTGCACCATGGCCATGGAGGCCATGAATCAATGCATTCAAAACATGAACTGAACTTCATTGAAATACTCAAGCCATTAACTTTCCCATTAAAATTCATAGAGAGTGTGCATCTAATTGCAGTTCTCTGAATCACAGGGAATTCAATCTAGTTTCCCAACCAAAACATAATCGATAAATTCCTCCCAATGAAAACAACTGACATACACAATGAAAATAATGAAAGTCATAGCAATACATGCTAGAAAACCATATTTATCAGATTTAATGAAATAAACACATATATTCGCCATATCCTTAGGACCGAAAGTCACTGAGATTCAACTCACAAACATATATAGGAATTCAACCATTCCTCATAAATTTATGTAGGGAATCAACATCCCTCTTTCTCACCGAAATTCAAATTCCTCATTAGTAGCATAAGTGTTTAATCGATACATTAAACATGTACATATCATTCAAGTAACATAAATATCAATAAATAGTTACCTTGTGTAGCAAATATAAACTAGAAATTGAGATTGGGACTTTAAATCTCCACCTAACCTTAGACATGCTACAATGAAGCTCACTTGCAGTTGTCATCCTCGAGCCAAATTTCAAAGCCTGAGGAGCAGTGCTTAGGGGTAAAAGCAATACCAAAACTAAAATATGGTCTCCAAGGGCTGAGCCACCTTTACCCACTAGTTAATCAGAAATAAATACAAGGAATAAGAGTTCACTTCCTACAATATTTCTCAATAGCTCCCAGTTGCTACATAATAGTGACTATTGTCTCAATGAACCTCGATTATGAGGTTCTTCCTAGCATAGAGGCTTATCCCCCAATATCAAGAGTCAAGTTCCTTTAAAATATGGGAAGGTTCCTCAGTAGATGAGCTACCATCAGAGTGTAGAGATCACCTTCCTAGTCCAGAAAGAAGCCATAACCCCCCCTTCTTTCCATCATTCATCTCTTAAATAATTATATTCTCATGCCTTCCAATTATGATTCTTGCCTTTTTTGGGTGTGTAGAGAATGATTTCCTCCTTGGTTTTGCGTAGAGGCCATTCCTTTTTCTTCATTAATTCCTCCCACAAAATGTTATATCCACCATGTATGGTTGCATGGGAACACCCTCTTCATTTCCCCTATCAGTCTGCTAGCTCATCCCGTTCTTCCATTTAATTTTGATTCTCTCTCTTGCATATTTTTCCATTGATTTAGTATGGTTCTTGTTACTGCTCAAACTAGCAGGGGTCCAAGTGTTGGTATGCCGAAATGCTCTATTTTTACCCCCTTCCTATTAAAAAACCACAATCATTAACCTTTGTTTTATCTCCTTAAACCTCATCATTCCCGCACTAGTCTAAGAATACTGTCTATTCCTACACAAACTTCATATTTCATGTTTAAGGTTTATTAGGTGCTTAATTAATAATTTTAAATAGATTTCGTGCCTTTAATATTTCTTGTAACTTATATTTATTTTCCTAAAGTATTTGATAAGATAAAGTATTAATAATTATATTAGCTTGATCTAGTTCAGGTATATTCCTGCACCATCGACAACTATCCATTCCGTGATCTCTGCAACAACTCGATCACTTCACGCGGGCATCTTGGTCCTCGTCGTCCAGTTCAGTTGAGGTCATCTGAAGTTAAATTTAAGTTGAGGATAGTCAGGGATATGGCCGAGGATAAGGTCTATGGCCAACGATTAGTTCGTATCTTATTATAGCCGCTGGCTTAATTTTGTAATTTTGTTTGTTATTTTGTTCAACCGAAAGGCTCGATTTGGAACGACTTTGTAATTTTTGATTATGGCCATAGGCCAAAGGGTTGTATAAAATGTAGCTCTTACATAGTGTTATCATTGGAAAATCGGACAAGAAAAGATGACATTATTAAATGTCCAGAAGAAGGATTTACAAGGCTGAGGCACATTAGAGAATCTGAAGTATTTAAAAATCTCTAAGGTCTAGAAGGAAAATCAAATTGCGCACTGAAGGAAACAGTAAAATGTGCCTTTGTGAACACTTTTCTTTGATAAGCATGCACTGAGAGTGGCGGAAGTCACTTTCCGGGACCATAAGGCACACTCCAGGAGATTGATCCCACACTTGAGGCTGCATAAGGACAACTGCCTCCTTAGGAACTCAATGGAGCACACAATGGAATAATGTGGCACATAATGGAATCACCCTCCTCTCTTGGGTCACCATCCATCAATGTACCAAGAGAGGGAGGGATATTTTGAATTCTCCTATAAAAGGCCACCAAGAGATGAACAATATGAGAACACATTGTTATGCTGGCCAGAATTGCCCCAAGCAATCCATCAGTGTGTGATCTGGATCAGAGATTAGGGGACTCAGTTGTTGGCCATCCAGAAACTCCAGTCCTTCAGAGTAGAGAGAGGGAATTTGTGCCAAGGTAGCTTGGAAGTAAATACATCCTTGCATCGTGTCTTAGAACTACCTAGTTCTAAGGGCCCCTTGGTAAGTGGGTAAACGTTTCACCCTTTATTCCTACCAACACTCAATAAGAGGGGACGTAAGTGCCACCATTTGGATTATTGAAGTTGTTTGACTCTATTTAGAGCTTTTTTATTATGTGTTTTAGTTTAGTTTTTCTTTTTGAATATGCATGCTATTTCAATATTTAGTATATTTATTTCTTAGCATGTTCACTAACTTGCTTGAATCCCTTGATTTTCTGCCTATGACCAAGAACTTAAGAGGAAAATACCACTCCTCTTAAGCAGGTGTGATTTGGTACATTTGTGCACAGGATTGGTGACTCCACTACTTTTATTTCCAAGTTTATGTGGTACAGTGCCTTTTTGTAGAGACCTATTTCTTTTCTTTGGAGTTGGGTTGGAACTGTGCCCTTTCTCTCCTTCACTGCCTGATTCACCCTCAGTGAGAGGCTGAAGATGAAGATCTCCCAAAATTTCTTTGCAGGAAAATCACGCGGTTTTTTCACAGACAAACAAGCCTGACCACCGGCGTTCAGTAGTGACCTGCGTGCAACCTTCGCGCATGTCTTAGATTTTTGCGCACGGAAACCAGAAGTAGTAACTTGCTGCTATTTCCATTTATTTGTTTCTTTTAAAGTGACTGATAGCCCATAAGAAATATGCCAACACTGGTTGAGGTGTCCCATGAATTTTTAAATATCACTCTTAGCTGCGTTTTAGTAGTTTAGACGTTAGTTTTAAATTTCAAGTTTATTTTCGCAAAGTTAACACATAGTTTAAGTAGGGGGAAAATTAATTTCCATTCTAAAATAATTTATGTTTTGCAAATTTAGGAACCAAAAAACACTTAGGTAATTAGCCAAAATAAGTGGCCCCAGTCCACAGATGCTTAGCTAAATATTTTTCATTTTCCTAGTTTAAAAGTCATCAGTTGTAGTTCAATTTTTGACACTAGGATTTGGGACCAGAACCAAATTATCCTTAAATAGAAAGTAATATTTGCTGCCTTTGCACCCTTGGGTGATCCTAGGAAAGCATATGAACACTTTTTGTTGATAATTCACCATCTCCCTATAGTTGGTCATTTAGATTAACTACGAAGCATCATAAGCGGCCCACATCTGTACATGTTTTTCTTTTGAGCATGGAACAACCAAACCTAATTTAAATAGGGGATTTTGAAAAGGATCACTGTATATTTGCATGTTCAAACTATGCGCTTGTTCACAAATTTCTCACAAACATTCACACCCTAACTATATTAAAGCCACATAAAACTAACTTAACTAAACTCACTAAAATCTCCCCACATGGGACACAAGAGAATTTATAGTTTAAGTTAGGACCAAGGGGGTAGACATCCAATAAGCCACCTTGGTCAGTCTACATATTGAAACATAGAAGTTGAATGTTTAGGGAACTTGAAAATCCATATATCCACCCATGAAAAAGAAAACCCGAGCGCAATAGAGACCCAATTCAGAGGGGGTTAAGCTTAGGCCCAGTGCGTGCGGTATTATTCATGGCTACCTGACCCGTCTAATACTTGGTACTGGTAGCTGAATTACCAAGAAGCTCAAGACTTGAACACTCACTTGGGATGACGGTACTTAGTGGCCAAAACCAGGGCATCCTTCCCTATAGGTGATGGTGCAGGCAACACTAGATCCTCTACCCTTACCTTGGTTGATTTTATTTGATTGACTGGGGGCGTCACTAGTTCTTTCGCGACGTTGTGCCAACATTCGCAAGATTTCCTCTCAAGGCCATGTTACATTTGAGCATGTGAGGACAATTAGGTCTTCTAGGATTTGAGTATCATACACAAAAAATAAAAATAAAAATATTTTTTTATTGACTAGTCACATAGGATTAATCTAAAGGGAAAATTTGTCTTTTATTTTCTCTTTATTTTATGTATGTGATCGGATTTTTACTTTGATTTTAATCTCTATCCTCTCAAATATTCCCAAAACCGTACCTAGTCAATGCTAGAATGGACCCAATGGGACCTATTTGATCTAGACATCTTTTGGACCTCCCCTCATTATCGGGAGGGGTTCCAGGTCTTTCGCCATTTAGGCGTCAAAGACAAAACACTGCCACCCTTATTGGTTCATCCTTTATTGCAGCATCATTAGTTGGGAACCCTCGTCGGTCACCCAACGCCACACCGGTGAACACCCCCAAAAGGTCACCACACACCACTCCTCCCACAACCCCTAAGGGACAGAGGATTGCTACGCATTCGGGAAGCTAGGTGAACCCACAATAGGGTACGTCACAGAAAAACCCTATTCCTAGCCAGAACATTGTGTTTTCACAGGTTGCAATGTCTACAAACTCACAGTAACCTTTCTTAGTTTCATTAAATATACCAGATTTAACCAAGTTAAAAAACGACCCCATTGCACACAACCCTACATGGCCTCCCATGCCCACGAAGCTCCCTTCGAATATTCCAAAGTTCGAAGGGAAGCAAGCGGAAGACCATGGAAATCATGTGATGAATTTTCACATGTGGTGTTCGTCGAACAACATTATTGATGATATTATTCGACTGAGACTATTTCAACGCACTCTAACCGGAATAGCCACGAAATGGTATGTGGAAAATCGCTTTGCTACACATGGAAACTTTAGCGCCCTCGCTACTGCATTTCTAACCTATTTTCAGTTACCCATCCACCACAATTCTAGAATGGAATTAATGACCCACTTTAGGAAAACATCCACCGTCCATATCTCAGACCATCTCCATGAATGGCGGCGAAGTCTTAGTTTGTGCAAAGCCAAACTCAACAATCGAGTTCTATTAGAACTGTTCCCGAAAACTCTCACCAAAGAGATTTCAAAGGATGTGGCACAACAAAATCCCATATCCAAAGAGGATTCCATTAGTAAAGCCCAACAGCTCGAGATGATCTATACACAGTCATAATATAATTACAATATCCTACCTAACGCCCCGCGCCTGCAAACTTACAAAGAATTTCCAGGCATGTCAAACTCCGCAGATGGTTTGATTGGGTCTTTGACCCAAAATCACCTAAGCAGCAGAGTTCTATACCCCGATTACGCATATAATTCTACCCAGAACATACCGCAACCCGACTACCAATGTCATCACGCGCCTTTGAAAAATATGACTAATAGGGCGACATCGTACCACCATCAGTAGGGAGGTCTATATCCTCTGGCTCAGGGGACCTAGTACGCATCTAGACATGCTGACAGAAGAGCTCCTCCCCAACAACCATTTATAAACCAGGGACAAGGACCACAATATTCCCAGTCCCTAGCACAAAACCCACCCATGCAGAATAATGCACAAGTGAACTTTGTGCAACCTTCGCAAGTCCAACCGCGCCAATCATACAATTAGGAGAATCCAAATTATCCTCCTAATGTAGCTAAGAAAAAAGGAAAAAATAACAGGGGGTGAACAATCAACAACGCCCTCCGCGATCTCAGGCTGGAGGCAACTCTAACCGAAATCAAAACTAGGAACCAAGCAACCCCTAAAGGCAGAAAAAGAGGAAAAATATTTAGACAAACCACTCTTGTTCAATCTGTGGTGAGTACGGCCTTTACACTCACCATTGTCCTGACCTCCCTGAGCTGAAGAAGCTGCAAGGTAACCGTGGGCAAAGGGGATCCTCACAGTAGACAACAATCATGCAAGAGCCTTTCCCCCAGCAAGGGATAGTTAGCACTCAACAACAACAAAAAAATCTCGACGATTCCGGAAAGAATAACCATGAAATCTACATGATTGGTGAAGAATTTTTTTTTCAGACACGGAACCGAAATTACGATACCCCACCAGAAACCAATGCATCAGGGGCTAGTACAAGTGCACCAACAACACCTTTGACCATATCAAAGATTCATATTAAAACTTTGCCAAAAATGGCTAAGGGACCAACTAGGTGGGTAGTAAACCATTCCAAAGTGGCCCATAACTATAGCATTATAGATGATCTAGCTCAATCTCCCACCGTTATTTCAGCTTTGGAGGTATTACAATCATGCCTAAAGCAAAGGAAAACCTTACTTTCTGCATTAGGCGCCATCGACCCTGCCGATTCGCGCCTAATGGCTTTTGATTTAGATAAAGCCACCCCTAGGCTCCCCACAATGGTTTCCTTTCATATACAAGTGTTAGTTAAAAACATCAACATTCACTGATGTATCATTGACAAGGGTGCATCCACGTGCATCATGTCAAAGAACATCTGGCAGAAGTTAGGGTCTCTAAAACTAAAGCCATTAGACATCACGCTTAGAGCATATGATGGATGCCCTTCAGCTCCCGTCGGCCTCTACCATAATTTTCTGGTCTGCTTGTCCAGCAAGACGGTCCTTCTAGACATAGAAGTCTTGGATGCTCAACTGGATTACAATATACTTCTTGGCCGGATTTATATGTATGCCATGTCTGCCATAGCCTCCTCTGTCTTTTGAATGATGATGTCCCCCCATGAGGACTGCATCGTTACTGTCGACCAATTGGTACACAGCGAAAAATGACCACTAACAAATACTGATGTCATTCTACCCTATGTAGGCACATCTTTCGAGATGCTGACACCGTACTAGGAATATGGCCCCAGCCAGTTTAAACCGTCGTCCATCCTAGGGTCATTCCTAGGAGATCCCCCTGTCATACATGAGTCATCACCTGATGTCACAAGGGCCCCGGTGTGCATGATGTCCTCATCAAGAACTGAAGCCAATCAATACATGGAGACAAGAATTAATGACATCGAGTCCTTGGCCACGACAACCTCTATAGCCTATGCCACCTCCTAAACTCCTTTCCTCTTCCCCCCAGTTGGTTTTGTATCATAGTTGGTCATGGCCACGGTGGTCCTACCAAAATTATCATTTGAAATTCTAGTTTGGTACGTAATCCCACCTACCACAATGGGAGTCACACACATCACCTCTTTAGGGTTAATCCCTCTCAATCCTGAGCAGGCCCCAACCATGCAGGAGACTGTCACAAACATCCCTTCAAAGGAAATTCCCATCGCAAATCATATGGTTGCGACTAAGAAAAACAATAGAAGAGGAACGATGGTGGAGAATCCCACCATGCCACGGGAATCACCACATTGCGCCATATGTGACATAGTAGGCCACCCTACCCACATCTGCCCAGAGATGGAAGAATTAAAACCACTCCTTAGCTCTGCGGTAGACATCATGACACCAAGTTCCCGTAAAGAGGAACCTGCCACCAAAATTCAAGGCAAAGCATTGCATACCAATCACACATGCGCTATTTGTGAAATTTATGGGCATTACACCTATCGTTGCCCAGATATTTTGCGATACAGGGATGCCTTACACGCCATCAATCAATCCTATCAAGAGGATCCCTCCATCTAGTAAACTGGAGATGAACCTCACGTCATTCTATACCTACAGGAGGAAGAGAAGTCACCAGAAAGACAACCATTTGTCTGTCCTCCCCCAAGCCACCATACACCTACTAGGGATAGGGGAACCTGGTTTCCTCATCCTATTCAGTTACCACACACTTCTATTACTGTAGATGGTTTGATTGAGTCTTTGGTCCAAGGTCACCTAGGCAACAATAATTTGCAACACTGTGATCAATACTCCATAACGCCCAAGGGCGGTGCCACACATTCACACCTCTGATTTTTTTTTTTTCAGTGTCAACAAGTATGCCCTCTCTCATATTATTTTTGAAAGCACATGTATTTCAATAATATTTGAATAAAGAAGATGCTTTCACTTAGGGTATTTGTTTTTGCAGGTAGTGTGCAAACCATCCATCGCTCCATCCAACGAAAGTTCCAAAGCAGGTATCATTCTACCCTCAGCATAATAGAGTCCCAAAAAAACTCTGCATATCTTGACATCATTTCTCCATAAGAAATTAACCATAGGTTCCAAGCATCCGGCCATGTTTATCATCACCCCACCTTGCACATGATAAACATCCTCGTTGGTCAGTAGAGCCTCCCCTCCATGGAGTCCGTCACCCAAAGTAGACCATAGATCACAAAAAATAACGATGCCATGGCCATACCACTTTAGTCTGGGAAGCACCTAATTCCCATTCACCCACCATGCATCAGGTCAAGTTTACCATATCGAGATAAAACCCCTCTCCCGGACTATCAGGTTTTTCAAGAATATCGAAAGCGCACTACCGCACCTCGCATTATGCCTACCATACCTCCATCGACATAGCCCATCTGTGACATTTTCCATTTGCTTCATCAACCTCACACATGAGACCAACCAATGGGGCACCCACCCTCAGAAAAATGCCTTCCTCACATCATTAGTGAAAGAAAAATTTCATGTTTTGGGGCACCCATCTCTGTTTTTTGTACAAACCAAACCCCATTATTTAATTCTTTTGGTTTGTGTACAAATACCACAAATGGTGCACTATGTCCCCCATTCACCCATCCATTTTTTCTCCCATGGAAGAAGTCCCTGGTCACCCTTGGTCGGAGTATCACACCCTTCATGTATAATTGACCATGACATTCATAACCAATATATACCCACCCTGGACGCCCTACCGACTCTAGGGATTTCCCCATCAGAAATAGTTATGAATACCGCCTAGCTACTTTTTATACTCTGACCTTGGGCCACTGAATCTCCACCATAAAGTTTTTAGTCACCCCTCACCATCATGCTTATGTTAAACCTATCACATCCAAGATCCTGATCCCTTGTACCATCGACTCTCTCGTTTGGTTGAGGCTTCCTTTTTGTCAACATCAATGCCTATTTTCCAAAAAGGAAGCGGTACCTTGGATCACCCCTCTCCACAAAAGGGAAATCCTTGGGGGGCATTGTGGGAGGCATCATTTCCCACATGTCATCGATCCTCCTAAAATTTGACTACAACACAAGATTTCATGTCAATATGGTATTGTACCTTACAACCATTGCAATTTGATCAAATTTGTTGAAAACCCATTCCTTTATAAGCATCTCTTTCAACAATCCTTACACGGGAAGGTCTCAGTCAGACACCCATGCGTACAATGCGCATTTATATGCATGCCAAGCTTATGCATGTGGGTACCACATTCCACCTATTGTCAAAGAAAAAATGCCCCTGAGGGTGTCAGTATTCGTCGTCATCAACCAACAGATCACTACCATACTAGTGACACTGACATATTTTCAAGAGGAAGATATTTCTGCAATACTTGGTTTATTTCTCCTACTTATGAGATAAGTCATTTATAGATGCTTCAGTAAATTCTGAAATAAACACATTTGTAGATCTTCACTATCATTAAGAGCATAAGAACAAAAATATAATTTACAAAAGTAGCACAATAGAACAACCACATGAACACAGTTAGTTTTGGAAAATTATCCCCAGAAAAACCAAATGTGGGAAAACCGGTGCAACATATGAGGGTTTTATATTTATCTTCAGAAATGAAAAGTACATTTACAAGAGTCTGATAAGCAGAGAAAAATTTGTAAACACCTCGCTGAATTTTCTGGACCTTCCAGACAAATTTCAGACCCTCTGGGTGACCTCCTTCACCCTCTACATCATCCAGCATGAGATCTCTACGCAGTCGCTCCCTGGGCTGCGTGATTCTATGTGGAGGGGGTATTGCTACTAATAAGCTCACCCTTCCCTTCATCCTCTTGACTTCTACTTCCCGATAACTGACTCCTCCCTCCTTCTGCTTCTGCATCCCTGCCTCTACAATCTCACCCACTAAAATCGAATTCTCTTGCTTCTGAATCGATTTCCTTTGTTTACTGAGAGTGTCCCCGGCTTGATTTACAAATGACCCTCAAGTATCTTCTTATAGTGTTCTCGCTACTGAATCAACAACCAATATATCGTTAATCAATGGCTCAGATTAAAATATGACTTGATCTTTGTTTTCTATAAGATTCACACTCTGCTCTATTAATACCCTTTAATTATGTAATTTCCCTAAGTTTAAACTTAGGTTTTGCATTAAAATAATTAATTATTTTAATAAATTCATATCTGAGTGAAATTTCCACAAACGATTTTTGGGTTCTATGGATAACTGATGTCCAAGCCTCTCTACAAAAAATGAGACTTAGAACACTTTCCAATGCTATATAAATCAACACCATGAGTACAATGCACATTTATATGCCATGCCAAGCTTATGCATGTGGGTACCACATTCCACCTATTGTCAAAGAAAAAATGCCTCTGAGGGATTCAACAATCGTCGTCATCAACCAACAGATCACTACCATACTAGTGACACTGACAGAATCTGTATTTGTCAAATAGATTTGTTTAGCTAACCAAAGCATCATGAGCATGGGATATTCTCACCTCGTAGAAAAATTGTGTTTATTGTATTATACCATTGCTTGCAGGGTTCCCGCAGGACATGGTCGCTCTGCAACCCAGTACAAGGTGTATCCAACTCCATGCTACACGCAGGTCTCTCTCTCTCCACACAGTACATAGAAAAGAAACTATAATGTATTTTAGCTATACAGTTCTTCCTAGACCTCAAACATTAGGGGGCAAATGTTATCACTGGAAAATCAGACAAGCAAAGATGACATTATTAAATGTCAGGCAGAAGGATTTATAGGGCTGAAGCACATTAGAGAATCTGAAGTATTTAAAAATCTCTAATTTCTAGAAGGAAAATAAAATTGCGCACTGAAGGAACTAGCAAAATGCGCCTTTGTACACACTTTTCTTTGATAAACGCACCTTTGCGCGACTTTTTCTCAAAAAGCCGCGCGTACCTGAGAGTGGCGAAAGTCACTTTCTGGGACCACAAGGCACACTCTAGGAAATTGAACCCACACTTGAGGCTGCCTAAGGGCAGATGCCCAAGCCTCCTTAGGACCTCAAGGGAGCACACAATGGAATAATGTGGCACACAATGGAATCACCCTCCTCTCTTGGGTCACCATCCATAAATGTACCAAGAGAGGGAAGGAGATTTTGAATTCTCCTATAAAAGGCCACTAAGAGATGAAAAATATGAGAACAAATTATTATGCTGGCCAAAATTTCCCCAAGAAATCCAGTAGTGTGATTCAGAGCAAAGATAGAGGGGACTCAGTTGTTGGCCATCCAACAACTCCAATCCTTCGGAGTAGAGAGAGGGACTTTGTGCCAATGTAGCTCGGAAGTAAAGAAATCCTTGCATTGGGTCTCAAAAATTCCTAGTTTTAAGGGCCCCTTGGCAAGTGGGTAAATGTTTTGTCCTTTATTCCTACCAGCACTCAATAAGAGGGGAAATAAGTGCCACCGTTTGAATTATTGAATTTGTTTGACTCTATTTAGAGCTTTTATATTATGTTTTTCAGTTTAGTTTTTATTTTTGAATATGCATGCGATTTCACTATTTAGTATGTTTATTTCTTAGCATGTTCACTAACTTGCTTGACTCCCTTGATTTTTTTCCTGTGACCAAGAACTTAAGAGGAGAAAACCACTCCTCTTAAGAAGGTGTGATTTGGTACATTCGTGCGCCAAACACACATACACAGATAGAACTAGGGTAGCGATAGAAAGTGCGACTGTAAATTTTGGTTAATTTGTAATCTCGTTTCCACACTTGTTTTGGCTTGGAATTGAACTCATAATGTATATTTTCTAACCAGAATTAATACAAGGAGCTGCGCCATGATTTTATCACTCTGCGTTTAATATTTCATTGATGCGTTGTTAAAGTGATGGAGAGTTTCGTTTCCTAAAATGGGAAACGAGCTGGTTGGCTAGGGCCCAACCGACCTATATTGTTTACCCCCATGCTTTCGTTATCTTAAAGGTGTGTGTTAACTTTGTTTATTTGCAGAAGCGTGGTTTAAATCTTAATTTCGTTCTTGCTTAAGAATTCTGATTTATTTCGTTAAACAATCAACATGTGAACATATCCATTTTGTGGAAGTCAAATTGAATTAATTTACTTTCTGCAATTTCTTTCCTAATTTTCTTTCGCTTAGATTGTGCAGGTAGATTATTCCTACACTAGTGCATGTAGGATTTTTCACTCTGGTTTGCTAGTTTATTTACAACAAGTGTTTTATTCTTTTTTCCTTTATACGATTTAATCTGTTTCTGCAAGTAAGAATTTATTATCAGAAGGAAGCATTTCTAATATTAAAAGTGAAACTCTTGAAGATTAAGAATGACTTCGTGAAATGGAAAAGAATGTTGTTGCAATATCTTAATTTATGTCTGCACCTCACAATGTAAGGAGAAGGATTAAAAGTAATATGAAATATTACAGTGAACCCTTTTTGAGTTAGACTTGGTCGCATGAAAAATATTTTTGACTAAAGAAGGCCTGTTTAACTTTTAAAGATTGTTTTCATCTTAAAAGTTTATTTATATTGCAAGGTTCAGTTGATTGAAGCATTCTTTTTCGTGTTCAAGTTATTTCATAATTCTGCTCGCATTTTCAATTCTTTTTATAGTTAACGCACCCTTTTATTTTTCGAAAATAAATTGGAAAACTTGGTGTAGGAAGCTATGTTCCGGTACAAGAACCAGTGTCTTGTTACAGGAATAGAGTGCTCCAAGCCTTGAGGCCTAAAGCCCCTACATGAAGACATAAGTCTTCAGTATAAGTGTAAAATATACTTCTCACATAAGTTCTGTACCAGTACTAGTGCAAGCAGATTGGAGGAGTACATGAACGACCACTTAGTGTGAGAAGGAAAATCACTTAGAAGGAAGATCCTTTCAAGGGCCCACTTATTAAATTGCCACCACTTATACTGAGGATAAACATAGAATTTTACTTCAACAGTTAAGATTATTTCCAACAGTGTGAAAGTTCCTTTATTTGATTTCTTTGCAAATGCATTATTTTACATTCCGATAGTAGAATTACTTTGGTGTCAATTTCCTTTGAGATTGTTTTTTTTTTAATTCTGCAATATTTCAATTGAGAAGTAGAAATAGAAATAGGAAAAGTTCATAGCACTTCTGTCATTACTTGTGCTTTGTATCTAAGTTTATGAAACCCTCGGGTTAACAATTAAGTGTTGAAGGAGATTGCTTAAGTGCAATTCCCGCACCTAACATTTTGGCGCCGTTGCCAAGGAGGCGATTTGAATTGGTAAGAAGTTTCCATTTTCTGCAATAGGGGTAAGTTTGCTGTTATTTTTTCTTGTAGTGTGCTTCTATTGATTGAAGTAATTTTTAGGTGTTGTGTTACTTTTTCATTGCAACATTTTATTGAATTATTTTTTTGTCATTTTTTTGAACTGAATGCCTAAAAGAGGTAGGGGTCCAAATCCCACTAAGGGCCAAGGAAATACTGGTAAATCTGAAAATGATTCACACATTGGGCCTTATTTTGTAGGCAGAAAGTCCAAACAAACCCAAACTCATCACACAGGAACTATCCACTTGGATTCTGGAAACAATAGTCCAGGAGTGACACAATCCATGAAGGGGAAGAATGAGACTATCATAATCCATAGTCAACCTTCCTAGCCTATTGAGAGTAGTTCGATTGGAGGAAAAATAATGGAAGATCATGAGGACCATGCTGAGGGATCTAGAAAAAATCAGGTTAATCAGGAACAATCCACTTTTGGATTCCCAATTGTGGATCCGAATGTAACTGTGCAAATGAAGAATATACCACCATCATCTCTTCCTCATTTCAACGGTAAGGTACATGAAGACCTAGATTCTTTCCTATTCGAGTTTGATATTTTTTGTAAGAGCTATGATTATTCATCTGATGCTCAGAAATTATATTTGTTTCCCACAAATCTCAAGGATGCAACATTGCACTGGTTCATGGGACTATGGGAAACTATATCTTCTTGGGGAATAGATGAAGAAATTTTTCTTGTCAAAATATTAGGAATATTTTAAAACGAGATATATTCAATATTAAATCTTCACTATTGTGCAAAAAGATGATGAGACCTTAGAGGACTACTTAGAAATATTCCTGTATATCCTTGAAAGGTCAGAGCACAAATTTTATCTAAGTACCATTAAGACCTTGTTCTTACGTGGACTTACTGATGATGCTAGGAATAATTTGAATTTATTAGGACAAGGAGATATAGCCCAGAAACCTTTTGATCAAATATGTGATTTGTGTAGGAAATTCTAAAAGAACTAATATAGATCTGGTAAAGGAATTCGAAATAGAAATAAGAAAACCATATCTACTGATGCTATGATTGTTGGATTAGAGAACAAAATAGACAACATGAAAATTGAAATAATGAATACCGTTATCAAACAAATATACCCTTTGAAGTTTCAGCGAAAACTTGTAGAGGAACAAGAGTCATTATCTATTTTTTTGTCCAAAATGTAGAAACAAGAATATTTTAAGGGAATGTCCTCTTGATGTTAAAGGAACTAATAAATTTCCAATTTTTGTAGAGAACCATGCCACGAAGAAATGTCCTTCCATACCTGGGGTGAAAGCTGTACTTTAGGGAGGACAACCTGAAGCCGAATCATTGCATGCTATGGGAGCACGAAGAAAATGGCCTCAGGTAAGTGCGGGTATGGCTCCTGAACTTCTACCACATTTTTTCGGTTATAATGCACATCCATATTCCTATCCCAACACTAGTCACTCTCAACCATATTCCTATCCCAACACTAGTCACTCTCAACATTGGCAGCATGGGAACCAATATCATTATGGAAAACCCTCCCAATCTTGGCAACAAGGATGGAGAGGGCCAAACCATTCACACCATTCCTATCGTGCATTTATGCAGTCATACCCACTTACATATGCACCTTACCCAATGCCACAACCATCATTACCTTAGCTGAGTCAGCCAATGCCACCATTGCCTTTAGCTCCACCATTTCGACATCCTCAACTGCCTGCCCAACCCATACCAAACCTCAATAAAAAAGAGGTACAAATGATCCATTCTATGAACTCTCTTTTTCCATTTAGATACTAGTCTATGCCAGTTGGAGTCAATAATATCCAATTGAGATCGGGGAATATAGTACCTTAGAAAAGCAAAAGCAGCCCATGGTGATTATTGAAGAGAATGGTGAGGAGGAAACTCTTGACCATTCTACGAAATATGTCACCATTTAGCCTATCCCCATACCTTCAGAACCTTTTCCATCCTATTCAAACCAACCTCCCTACCCAGAGAGGCTAGTTGTGGAGGGGAATGACCCCATTCCTGAGTCTAGTCTGACTTCTGAGCTTAGGAATATTTTTATAAAGGTATCTTTTCTCCAAGCTATCAAAGAGATCCCCATCAGCAGAAAAATCACTAGGGAACTCTGTCTCAAGAAGCCAGGAAGGAGAATATTGGAATCTCAAACCATTCAATTTGTTGTTATAGCAACAGAGTTAATGACGGGGTGTATACACATGGAGAAATATACTGACCCCGGAAACCCTGTTGTCTCTGTTCAGATATGTGATGTCCTTTTCTCTAATGTACTTATAGACCTGGGGGTGACCATTAATGTTATGAACAATAAAACCATGGATCAACTTGGACTGGTGCATATTTATTTTACTCCCACTATGCTTGAATTGGCAGATAGATCTAAAATCAAGTTGAAAGGGGCGTTGGATGATGTGGTTGTTTCATTATACTATTGGGAATATCCCACAGACTTAATTATGATTCATCCAAAGAATCCCATGGGAGGAAATCCCTTGATATTGGGATGACCATGGCTTGCTACGACCGATGCTTATATTGGATGTCGTTCTGGTGACACATATATTTACCATGGATATTCTAGGAAGAAGGTCACCTTGTATCCACCCACCAGATCCATTCAGGAGCTCCGCAACACTTTGTGGTTAGAATACAGTAGTGATGAGGATAATCAGTCTGTTTCCATGATACATCAATATGCTGAGTCCTCACAGGAGGGTGAGATTCAAGACTTCCTGAACAATCTAGACACCATGCGAAATTTTGAGTCATTGAGTCAGATTTTTAGTCTAGATTTTCAGGAAAGTAACGACTCTCTACCTCCCTCACCACCATCTCTAGAAAAACATATGTGTACTCTTGAGTATGATACCACTCTTGTTGATATTAGTCTAGGAAAATCCTTGCATATCAGTCCAAGAAAGAGCAACTTGTGAATTTGTTGTGAAACCATATTGATGCCTTTGCATGGGGCTACGAAGATATGAAAGGAATCCCTCCTGAAACATGTACCCGCCATATATATATTCAGAATGGATCCTGACCTATCTGAAAACCCCAAAGGTGTGTGAACCCAACTCTAAGAGATGTTGTAAAGGAATAATTGAAAAAACTCTTGGATGTTGATTTTATCTATCCTATTTATCATAGCCAATGGGTCTCCCCATTGGTGTTCACCCTAAAAAAAGATGGGAGAGGGTGCATTTGCATTGATTATAGAGAATTGAAAAAATCCACTCTTAAGGATTACTCCCCCCTTCCTTTCTTTGATCAGGTGCTTGATACCATTGCTGGTAAGAAGTAATTTTATTTTTTAGATGGCTTTAATGGTTAAACTAGATACAGATTTCACTTGAGAATCAAGAAATTTTTTTTTTTACATGTCCATGGGGCACATTTTCTTATCGAGTGCTTCCCTTTGGACTATGTAATGCCCTGACTACCTTTCAAAGGGAAGTCCTGGCCATTTTTGCTGACCTTGAGTGTGTAAAAATCTATATGGATGACTTCTCTGTGTTTGATGATTCATTTTAGGATGGCCTTAAAAATCTAGAAAAGGTGGTTCTTCATTGCCAAGAAGCTCATCTTGCTTTGAGTGATAAAAAGTGTAGATTAATGTGAAAAGAAGGTATAGTTCTTGGCCATCTCATATCTGAAAAAGGTATCCAGGTTGACACCAAAAAAATAGAAATTATTGTGAGTCTCCTTGCACCCAAAACTCAAATGGAAGTGAGAGGTTTTCTAGGACATGCGGGCTACTATAGGAGGTTCTGTTAGCTCCCTGTAATTTCAGTAGATTGGTAAGACCAAAAATGCAGAGAGATCACTTGAACCACTTTGGGATTCTAGGATCTAGCCCTCCCGAATCTGGAGAGGGATCTCTCCAATAAGTGCAAAGATTGATTTATCTTTAAAGTTTTTGGGTATGATATTAGGCTAGTTATGAAGAACGAAGGTTTTTGTTTGTTTTTGGGTGGTTGAGCATGATTATTAGTTGAGTGGAAAGTCCTAAATGAAAGAGCTCCAAAGGTGTGAAGTTGCAAGAAATCAGAACAAACTTTGGCTACAAAGATAGATATAACGCTGGTTTTTAGTCCATTGGGCTATGGAGTCATAAAAGGGCTTTAATTGTGCAACAATTTCAAGAGTGGTCCAAGGGGCAAGTCATCTATATCACAAGATCTCTGAGATAAAAATGATGGAATGGAACAAAAAAAGTGTTGGAGGGGTGGAAACAAATAATAGTTTCAACTAGGATTTATAGTCTGTCCAAACAAAAAAAAGCCTTTTAAGCAACTATTTAAAACCGACCAAAGAGCAGGGCTCACCGTAAACCTCTTTGGACAAGCTTGTATTAAAGATAACTCAAGAGACAAAAAATCTAGTAATCCAAATAATTACTTTCAGAAGGGATGAAAACAGATAAGAGAAACAAAGTGCAACTTAAGATCAGATAAGATACTTTTAAATCTAGCCTGCTTTCAACATACACTTAGGGAAACTTTCAGAATTACCTTTGGAGAAAGAAGCTAGAAAACAAGGCTCACCATCACTTTTCTAGTCTAAATTTAATAAGCAAATAATGAAAATAAAATTCAAGAACAATTTTTAAAGAAAACAGTAGGACGAGGGAACGCCAACATTCTAACTTCTTAAACTATATTGAATCATTCTTAAATAAACAAATTGGAGGAAAACATTGAGATAAAGCTTATCAGTCAGAGAAGGGTACTGTAAACAGTAAATACTAACTCTATGATTTTTGTTCTTTATCAGAGAATAATGGACAAAATGGCATACATTAAAGGAAAAACAATAACATAGAAAGAAGCACTTCACCAGTGATATAGACCAGGATCCCAAGAAACAACTTGTATATTGATGTCAAACCAGTTACATTCTTCAAGTCCAATGTTTCAGTTCAACAATCATCTTCACTTCTCAGCCTAACTTATTTAATCACAAAAAGAGCTTCAAGAGCCTTTGAACACTATTTACACATAGAAAGTTTCGAGCACAAGTATATTTCAAAGTTCTGCAACCAACGTTTACAATGAGCTCCTCAATATGATTTTATAGAAAGAATGAGGAGTTCGAAAGAAATAAAAGATCTTCTAGGTTCAATTAATACAATTAATGCTTCTCGGCCTTTGAGGGCCTCAATGGAGAAGATTTTAGATATTTATCTGTATTAATTGGATTACATTAAGTATTAAGCTCGCTGGGGAGCTTTTGTTGACATTAAGGTTCTATGTCATCTTTGTAATAAATCTGTTTGGCTTGAATTAACTGTTCGGTTGTCTTGAGGCAAAATATCCTCTATTCTAGTCATTACTCGACCCTCTATTGAATGCTTTGAGACTACAGGTGGCATTAGGTAGCTGAGAGGAATCAATTAGCCTCTGATGTGGCGGTGGAGGCTTCTCGGTCTGATAGATATTTCTGATTTTTCTTTAAACACTGTTAACTTTTCTTTAACTCTGTGTGTCAGGCTTAATTCAACCTAATTCTGTCTTTCTATTCTTTAATCGTGTTTAATTTAGTGGATTAGGCTTTTGATTTTCGATCTTAGCCATAATCCATTAAAACTGTGAAAACAATCTTCAAATCTTCAGTTCTGCTGTGGTTAGGTATTCAACACTGATACTATTTCCTTGTTTAGATTTCACTGTGTCTTGTTCATGTGAAGGTGCGCAGAGGGTTCTTATGGCATCAGTGCTCATGATGCACTGATGAGCTTTGATAGGAACCCTGTAGAATGGTTTCTCTTATGAACAAAGGCATGGGGGATCGTCATCCCTATCCTTTGGTTTTTCCTTTAAAACATTTGAAATCCATTAAAACCTACAAAATACATAAAATATTATAAAAATCCTGCGTGGATGGGTGAAACTACTTTAGAGGTTGTGGTTAGGTCGCAGCCGTTGGATGAATGCATCCAACGGTGGATATTCATCACAGAGGTTAAAAAGAGGCGGTTTGGAAGAATGGTGGAAAGATAAAGTTAAGACCGTTGATCTTGCAAAGATCAACAGTCGGGGGCAGTAGTAATAATATAAAGCGAAAGGGTCACTTTACAATAAGATAGGTGGAAAATGCAAAGAAAAAAGGTTAAAAATCCTTTGCAGAGGAAACAATATTGGAAGGGAAAATGGGGTTTCCAAATGATCGTAGGCCATCGGATTAGTTTGGCCCACGAAGATCAACGGTTAGGATTGATCGATGAAGGCCCTTGGGAAAAGGTGGAGGGCGATAGTGTAATGCTCAAATTTGAATCTGAGCCGTTTATCCGCAGAGATAAATGGTGGGGAGCGAATGCGATGAAATGCTATGGAAACAGGGGAAAGTGGTTTCGGGTGGAGAAACCAGCAGTATCGCGCAGTGAAAAGGCGGGTAGGCGGTTTTCACTTTTCAAACGCGATATGCATTTTAGGCCGACACGTGGCATTTGAAAACTGCTTACATCACGTAATTTTTGAGAATTATCATTCGAGCATGAATTTACGCAAAAATGCACGTCTACCGTCAGATCTGGGGTCTTAGATCTGACGACTGTGGAAAGAGTACGATACAGGACAGGTGCTTGAGAGATAACAAGTGGGGCAGAGCATGAGTGGTTTCAATCTGGGCCGTTGGATCAAAATATGAATGGCGGAGATCAAATGTATGGGAAGGCAAGACCCACAGGAGTCAGGCCTGTCGGGATTATTCTGAACCATCAGATGAAAACAGATCAATGGCTGAGATTGAATCTGGGGTTTAATGGAAATGATACATGAGGCAAAGAAAGGGTTAATATGGGCCATTTATCTGCAGAGATCAATGGTGGAGATCGGCTGGAAAAACATTATAAAGCGGGGCTGCATAATTTTAACAAAGGTCGAGGGGTGCGATTTGGACCGTTGGATCTTGACACGTGGATGAACCAGATGCAATCGGAGGATTGCGATCGGTGGGGGCATAGACAGAGGAGTGCCGATGTAATTAGACATGGACCGTCGATCTGCAGATCAGATCGATGGTGGGAAATGAATCGGGAGGTAGACAATCGGAGGTGGTGAATAAAATATATAACGCGGCCAATGAAATCTCCCGATGCGAGATTGCGCAGACAGTCTGATTGGTCAAAAATCAACGGCGGAGGTTTGGTCTGACCAATGAATGGGTGGGTCCCTTTATAATATGAAAGATCAAAATTTTAACGGAATACAAATGTTTTTGGCTTCGGGGTGGGGTTTTATTTATGACTTAGCGCCCATTTGCGGGGCCTCAGGGTATATGGAAAGAAGCGAAGGGCGGGGGTTTTATACAATGGGGCTTATCAAAATCGGAACGATGGAGGGGCCTTTTCAATCTACCCATTTAGAAAATCTCCGATTCGAGATCCTGTTGACCGTCGATCGGCCTTTGAGATTGACGGTCCTTTTCATTAAAAAACATTTCATCGACGGATTTTATACAAAACATATGAAAAAGGGTTTCTATGATTTTACAAAGGGAAAAAATGATCGGGAAAGGTTTATTCACAAGTTTTAGCGCTTGATGCAGGCTCTTGGGTTATATGAAGCGGCAAAGGGATCGGGGCTTATATATAAGAGGGCTAATCGGATCGGAGTCTTAACATAACAAATAGACTTGCGTGCATCAATTGTTCCGATGTGATAAGCGCCAAATGAGTTTAGCGCTTGGTCCCAGCGCTAGGGCATATTGTGGGTAAGTGGTTTAGGGCTTAACCCAAAGGGGTTTAGGCCCATAGTTAAAAAAAACTTATTTTTTATGAAAATTTCAAGATTTTTTGATGGATTTGGGGGTTTCGGTAAGGTTTAAAAATGAGTTTTAAATCTTAATAAAGGGATTTTAATGAAGGGGAAAGGGGAATAAATGAAAAATGGAGGAATTTTATAGGAAAAAAGGGGAATAAGAGGAGGTTAATTTTGAAATGAGGGTAAAATGAGGGAAAAATGGGGATTTTTGCAGCAGTCTTTTCTTCATGAAAACAACAGAATTTCTGAGTTTAAAAGGGAAAGAACAGTGAAGATTAATAAAAAAACATGATGTCTTCACAAGACTTCAAGAATTAACAATTTTGGCAATAAAACCTGTTTCTTGAAGGCTTGAAAAAATGATTTAGCCACCTTTTGATATAACAAATCTTATAGGTGGCTAACGGTGGCTCCACTTGGGGATGGTGCCTTCTTGAAGACATCAAGAACTTCAGACTTGCATTCTGTGGGGGGCTGATCAGTGCCTCATCCATTGAGCTGAAACTTTCTTTATTTGGATGATCTTCTTTTGCTCTGAAAATATTAGCAGCCATGAAAAAACAATGGAACTTCATCAACACAAGCTTTCTACCTACCCAATCCTACTGATCTAACATTTTTTCTACTTTCAGAGTGCACTTGGATTGGAAAAATCTTTAAAAACATTTATTCTTTTGAAAGCATAAAACTAATCTAAGTCTACTTCTTATTTCTCCATGAACCCAGATTGAACAGTTGAGTTCATAAGCTTCTCTACCTAATCTACTATCTGTTAGGATTAAACAGTCTAACAGATTTTTTTTCTCTAACTTCTAAAACAGAAAATTAAAAAGCATACAAGTCAGGATTGAACAGTATAACTTGTTGCTGATCTATGGCATAAAAAACAAGCTACACATAGATGCTATTTTGCAGGAAATTAAATCAAAATTGAAGGCTTAAGATCTGAAAGTTCTGAACATGGCCTTCTCTTTTCTTCAGCTCTGTTTTTGAGTTTATTCGATATGTTTTTTCTTGTTCTCTGGTTCAGATTTTGAGTTCATTAGAGCCAGTTTTCTTCTGTTTTTGACTCAAAATTAAAATATATTGGAGTCACTCTTCTTTTGAAAACTGAGGTTCGGATTTTGAGCTTGTTTGAACCTTTATTTTCTAGCCTAATCTACCTAATTGATAAGCCAAGATTAAGATGTTTGGCAAATCGAATTCACTAACCTATCAGCAGTAAATTTAAAACTAATTATTCATGATTAGGCTGTATGACTAATTAGAAGTATGTTTTTCAGGAGTGGCATTTGAGCTTGCACACTTTTAGATTTTATTTCTCTTTTTGGTATGGGGCTGTACCTTTATTGTTTTTTACAATCTTCCCTCTTTTCTTTCTTTCATTGTTTTTGTATTTTTGATTTTTCTAAATTTGAATGCAATGATGGATGAAATATTTATAATGGGAAAAAAAGATAAAAAAGGCTTCAAAACATAATAGGATCAAGAGAAGTAATGTTTGAGCATCCTGCCATTGACAGGACCCCCAAACAGTTTAGCTCCATTCAACTCTTGCAAAAAATAGGCATTGTTACCAGCAGTAGAATGAATGAGATAAGGGCCAAGCCATAAGTTGTCAAATTTCCCATGCTTTCCCTTTTCTTCTCTTCTTGAGTCCCACTTTAAAACTTTGTCCCCAACATTAAAATTGCTGGCCTTTGTTCTTCTATCAAAAAGTTTTTTGATACTCTCTTGCTTTTGTAATTCTTTGTTGTAGACCTCCTCTCTAGTTTGATGAAGGTGAATGGTCTGATTTATTCTTCTAATCATTTCATTATCTTCAGACTGCACCTCTTGAATGAAATTCATAAATGGTACACCAAGGCTGGTTGGAAAAATTGCTTCTGTGCCATACACAAGCTGGTAGGGTGACATTCCGATAGATTTTTTAAGTGTCAATCTGCCAGCCCAAAGTGCATGAACTAGCTTTATGTGCCAAGACTTCTTGTTGTCCTCCAACAACTTCTTGATTATGTTCACCAAACTCTTGTTTGAGGATTCTGTTAGCCCATTACCTTGAGGGTAATAAGCAGTAGAATGGCCCAATGTAATCTAATATTTGTGACAGAATTCAGCCATCTTCTTAGATCCAAATGCAACTGCATTATCAGTGATGATCTTCCTAGGATAGCCAAATATAGAGAGGATGTGAGTCTCAATGAATTTTATGATAACTGAATCATTGGCTTGCTTAGAAGGGATGGCTTCTATCCATTTGGTGAAGTAGTCTGTTGCAGTGAGAATCCATTTATGCTGGGTAGATGAGGATGGATGGATTTCTCCTATGAAGTCAAGTCCCCATTGTTGAAAAGGAGCTTCAACGTTAGTGATTGGATGCAGAGGTAAGGGCAACAACTTTATTTTTCCTTCAAAAAATTGGCATTTATGACAGGAAATTATCATTTTATGGACATCTAAGAAGAGTGTGGGCCAATAGTAACCAGATCTAAGGATTTTGTTGGTTGTTGTCTTCCAGTAGAGGTGGCCTCCACATTCTTCTTCATGGAACTCGTGCTTAACCTTCTCTGCATCATACTCAGGCCAAAATTTAAGCAATATTCCACTTTCATTTTTCCAATAAAGACATTTATCTATAATACAGTATTTTATAGCTTTTAACCTCAAAAACCTTGCCTTTGTTTTTGATAAACCAGGAGGGGTATTCAAATTAAGCAAAACAAATAAAATATCAGCATACCAAGAGGAATTCATAAAATGGTCTTCACAATGGGGGTTGTGAATTCTTCTTGGTCATCTAAAGCATTTATCATATTAATATCAAGAACTTCAAAATTTGATTCAGCCATTACTCTAGCTAGACCTTGGCCTTTGATGAGTTTAGTGGGCTTGATCTCTAAATCGTATTCAAGTATTACAACTATCCACTTACCTCTCTTACCATCTGGGTCCTATGTTAGAATTTCTTTTACAACTGAATTTGGGACAAAGGAAATGATGTGTGAGTGAAGGATGTAAACTCTAAAGTCTTTTAAAGCTTTGACCAAAGCAAAAGCTTGCTTTTCCATGATGTTTTACTTCAGGGGTGCATCTCTCAAAGCCTCGCTGAAGAATGCAATAGGTTGCTCTTGTCCTTGTGGATTTTTCTGCAATAGGACAACAACTATTGTATGTTCTGATGCAAATGAAAAAATATAAAAATATTTTGAAAAATCAGGACT
Organism: Pinus albicaulis; assembly: GCA_034641835.2. Lineage (NCBI taxonomy): Eukaryota > Viridiplantae > Streptophyta > Pinopsida > Pinales > Pinaceae > Pinus > Pinus albicaulis. The sequence continues at coordinate 793,221,550 of CM076583.1, forward strand.
TATTAGAACTGGTGTTTTGGTTAATGCTTGTTTAACCAATTAAAAGGACTTCTTTGCTTCCAAGTTCCACTTTAGCCCTTGCTCCCTTTTTAGCATGTTTGTAATGTTTCTAAGGAGCTCAGCCAAGTTGGGTATGAACCTTCTCAAGAAATTAATCTTTCCAATGAAATATTGGAGTTCCTTGATGTTTCAAGGATGAGAGATTTGCAATATGGCCTCAATCCTCTTTGTGTCTATCTTTATCCCCTCTTCAGAAATAATGTGCCCAAGAAGTTTACCTTCTTGGATCCCAAACAGTGTTTTCTTTGGGTTTAAAGATATCCCAAAATTTCTGCATTTCTTGAATACTTTTCTCAAGTGTTCTAAGTGCTCTTCATCTGTCTTTGAAAACACAGTGACATCATCAAGGTAAATAATGATGAATTAGCCTAATTCTTCCAAGAATGCTATGTCCATGGCTCTCTGAAAAGTAGAGCCAACATTCATTAGACCAAAGGGCATTTTCACATACATGAAAGTTCCCCAAGGTGTAGTAAAATCCGTCTTTAATTGATCATCAGGATGAAAAAATCTGATTGTATCCTAAGTAGCCGTCTAGCAAAGAAATTCTTTTAGAACCCACCACCCTTTGTAAAATATGATCCATCTTGGGTAAAGGGTAGTTGTCCTTGAGTGAAGCTTTGTTTAAGTCTCTAAAGTCTATACAAAGCCTAATCTCTCCTGTTTTCTTTCTATCTGACACCAGATTAGACACCCACTCAGAATATCTAATAGGGACAATAATACCAACTTCATACATATTCTTAATCTCCTTCTCAACCAAAGGTAACTGAACAGGGTTTATTCTGCGCAGTTTTTGTTTAAATGGCTTTTGGTTTTCCTCGAGAGGAATTTTGTGTTGGATTATTTCAGTGTCATAGTATTTTAGATCCTCATAACTCCATGCGAAAATGTAATGTCCCTTTTTCATGAAATTGCTGCTCAATCGGGAACATCTTAGATGTTCCATTTTTCTTTATTTAGTGAGACACTGCAAGTCCATTTCAGATATTGATTGATGGGGAATTTATAGGATATGACTCCTTCTAAATAAGGGAGAAATCTTGAAACTAGCTGGCCCTTCTCAAACTCTGCCGATGGATATGCATTATTCCACCTCGGGAAATCCTGCTACAGGGTTATTGAGGACGCTGTATAAGGAAGCTGCTGCATAAATAAGGAAATCCAGCACTGATATGCCCTATAAAAACTCTATTAAAACTCCCCTACAGGAAATGAGCTCAAATAAATGCATCTAGATGGGTTATTCAGATCTCCCCAAACTAGATCTCTAAAATAATGCTCAATGAGAGAGCTTACAACAACATAAGAACATGAACACTGAACTCTGAAAATATAAACATACCATAAGTGGGAAATGTATGCAGCCATCATTATATGATTATATTAGCAGAAATATACAATATATATTTGAGGGACAAGCCACTCAAACTCTAAAAGCAATCCTTCAATGAATAAACCATGAAGTACAAGAGTAGCTGCAACTCCATAAAATGCTGGAGTAGCTGCAACTTCACACTGAATATGAAGGCATAGCTACTGAATATGAATGAAATACATAAATGGATAAAGGAATACAAGAAATAAGCCCAATAGAAGAGAAATGGGCTGAAATACATGATTTCTAGCCAATCTATGAAGATTGCTAGAAATGTCGGAGAAACACAAAATGTGACAGCATAGTTGTCACTGCAACTAAACCAAAATATAAATGAGACCATGGCAGATCTGAAATCTAAATGCCCTCCTTTGATAATTCCTCCAATACAAAGGGTTGATCCCTTTTTCTCAAAAGCAACTCCTAATGATCTCTATGAAACCCTCTCTCACTGCTTCCATAAAATAATGCAGTTTTCTCCATGGAATGCGCAGTGGGAGATGATATAAGTGCGGCCTCATGCCACTGATTTGAAATACAACCCGGGAATCCTGCTTGTAGCTCCTCCAATGAATAGATCCCTCCACCACTGAAGAAAACAAGCTAAGAAGACTCCATGAGTTCCTCTCTAGCTGCACCCAGCTACACAACGTCCTCTCTGCTGCAGAAATAATGTTGTAGAAGATGAATGAAGCTGTGGTCAATGCCAGATTGAGGAAATGTAGCTCAATCCTCATCCTTCCTTGAGGAAGAGGTATGGATTCCCAACTGGGAACACCCTAGTGCGTGAGGGCACCATCACCCTGGTAAACAGCCCGGGGATGTAAGCTCTTGCAGACCCTTGTCTAAAATATAAAACATAGCATAATGAAAATGGGCTGCTATCTCCTCCATATAAAGTGATAGAACTCCTCTCCATCATGGTCCCCACCATTTAGGGTTTCCACCCTCACATGAGTGTCTTCCCTCCAAAACAGTGCAGCTTCTCTATGAAGCTTCTCCTCTATAGGCAACGCTGTTGACTTTAGTCAAAGATGACTAATCCAAGTGAGCTGGGTTCCATTCACACCCTTTGTGTTTATTTCAGCTGCTTTATTCACTCCCCTTTCACATTAGGAGTGTTATTTATTCATCTAAAAGGGGCTAAGGTGTCTCCTTGCCCATTTTATTAAAATAAAATAAAATGTGCAACTATAATGTTCCATTTTAGCTTGAGGCTAAAAATTGGGACATTACAGTCCTCCCCTCCCACATTTTTCTTGCCCTCAAGCAACTGCAAAGAGAGAAAAAAATTGTCTCCCCCTTCTTCTCTTGTGGCCTCCTCATAAATGGTCCCATCACTACTCAAATACGCTGCAATAAAGCTGTCCTCCAATTCTCTCTCCCAAGTATGCACGCTGTCAACAATTCTCATCATGGAAATATAGAAGGTGTAGTGGAATCCTTCTTGTTGTGCTAAGGCCTCCTTAAGGTAGGAGTGATGATATGCATGGGAAAATTATGCTCCTAATGATGATCCTCTCATCCATGCAATCATCCAAATGAAAATCTCACATCTGATTTCTGCAATGAGTTGGGGCTAAATGGAGAGTGTGATTGCGTCCTCTCTCCATTTGAAGTGTGCATGGGGCTGCCTCTATCTTTGGGCTGCAAAAGTATGGCCTCCAAGAGTGGCCCAAGCTACCCCATCAAGAAAAATCAGCCATGAAATGCCTCTGCAAATTATCCAAGTGGTCCCACCCACAAGAAGGTACAAGTAGAAATGTGGCAATCATGGTTTGCCCATGGTATCTCCTGCAAGATAAAACATATAAAACAGGGAAAATCATGCTTCCAATGGGTTGTACATATAATTCTCTCCAAATAATTCTCCTCAACAAGTACGACATCAGAAATATACAAGGAGAAATATGCAATAGAAACAAGTTTTCATGGGACAACCGAAGAGTGGTTCATAGTTCCACTCATGGAACCTGCGTAGTGCCTCTTGGCCTACCTCAACATCACAAATAACAAGTGTTGTACTAGCCACTTGTTTGCTTCCACATCATCTCCTCATAAGATGAAACATAAAAATAAAAATTGGTGCTAATGGTGCACACTGAGAAACATGTGGCTTCCCCCACAACCATCACAAAATTAGCCAAAATCAAGGCTACTGGTAGCTGCAAGTACATCATAACAAAGGTAAGAAGGAATGATCCTCCTTGATCAATATGCTGCTCATATAAAGTAAAGAGGTACACAATGTGAAATTATACCTCCTCTACCATGTACTTGAGACCTTGAGCTGAAATGGCTCATCATGAATGCTCTCCCTCTCCTCCAATGAGTAAGGGAATGGTTGTGACAACCTCTCCAAAAGACATCCAGGCTCTGCATCTATCCATATGCTGATGTAGATAATGCTGAATTCCCTCCAAGTGAACTCCCCTAGCAAGGAAAAGTATGCATCCGAGTGCATAGCTAGGAAGTCCGTATGTGCTGCATGCATAAGTTTCTCCTTAAGACTAGAAACTCTAGCCAAGAAGAGTCTGCCATGATGATCGATGCTCATATCATCCACTAAGTGTCCTCCATCTCCATCAAGGCCATCTGAGAATCATGCACCAATATCCTGGGACCTCTCAACTGGAAGCTGAGTCCTCCAACATGGATCAATCCTCCACATAGACAACGCTGGTAATCTGCAATAAAGTGCTCCCATCATGCTGATGCCTACTACCTTGACATCCCATCATGCCAAATTCATCCTCCAAGTTTCTTCCATGCCATCATGCAACTACTCATGCTCAAACAGAAATGATGTCCTCTGAAAATGAGCCTCCCATGAGAGACTATCACCTCCAAATAATCTTTCGATCCTGGGCAATATAAGCATGAGTGGCCTCCCTCTACTCCAAAGCATGAAAGAGTTCTTCCCCAAAAAAAGTGACCTCTCTCTCACTAAATCCATGCAGCAGTCATCCCACATCATGAAGATGCTTTCCTCCATCCATACAACAACTCTATCTGCACAGTGAAACTGATGAGAATGAGTGGTACTGAAAATGAGAGTGTGTAACCCTCCTCCATGAGCTTGCCCCAAAACTCTCTGCGCTGTAGTGGACTCCTCTAATGTCTCCACCCCTCTGGAATCCAATGAGTGGTGAATGAAATAGCATGATGCCTCTCATCATCTCTAAATCATGTGGCTTCCCAAGTGGAAAGCCTCCAAAAGTGAGACATCAAGATAGGAAGTGGACTGAATATATGAGAGGAATGAGAGTCTCTCTCTCTCTAATGCACTGTGAAGTCCTTCTCCCATGTGAAGAAAATCTCTAAAAATAGATAGGGGTGAATGTCCATCATCCCTTCATGTTGATCCTCCTGATCTTCTTCTTCTTCCAATGGTGCAGCGCTGTATGCACCTCCTCTCTACCAACATGTGAGTGTATCTCCTCCCCAATGTGAGGCCTTGGATCTTGGCCTTCCCTTGAGAGAAATGTCTCCACACCCTCACAAATGGAAGAGTGCCCTTCATATAATTGGGGCCTTGCCTATAGCAAGTCATTCTCCTGATTTCTCCCCCCTCTAGAAATATGGAATGATATTTGTTTCATGGTTCCCCTCCATGCATGCAAAGTGTTTGTAGTTTTGTCACACCATGTTTCACATTGGTTTTCATAAATTCCCTTTGCAAAACCTTTTGTGACTGTAACATATGATCTTCCATTTGCATGAGAACATGAAATAGAACTTTGAAATAAATCATCATGAATCATACCTTTGAGTTTGCAGCACTGCTCCTCCAAAGGCCTCAAATCTTTCCATCCATCCTTCTTGTAGTAGATATGGGAAATGTACTGCACTGTGGATCTGAATGTGTGTCTGAATGCTCACACCCTCCATGAGAATAGCTAGGTCTTGCTCCATCCACAAACCCTTTTTAGAAAATTTCTCCAAAATTTTCCCCTTTCAGCAGATCTTCAATGGTGTGCTCAATGGTTAGGAAAAGAAGAAGGGAAACCTCCTCTTCCTTCATTCCTCTTCCTTGTTTCCTCTGTCAATATCCTCTCCTTGGAGAGAAGCTCCTCTTTCTGATAGCTCTAGATCTTGGGCACAGGCTGAGCCAAGATCATGCTCTGATACCACTGTAATGTCCCTTTTTCAGGAACTTGCTGCTCAATCGGGAACATATTAGATGTTCCATTTTTCCTTCTTCAGTGAGACACTGAAATTCCATTTCATAGATTTAATGATGGGTAATTTACAAGATATGACTCCTTCTAAAGAAGGGAGAAATCCTGAGGCTAGCTGGCCCTTCTCAGACTCTACCGATGGATATGAATTATTCCACCTCAAGAAATCCTGCTACAGGGTCCTTGAGGACGCTGTATGCGCTGGGATGCCCTATAAAAACTCTATTACAACTCCCCTATAGGAAATGAGCTCAAATAAATGCACCTAGATGGGTTATTCAGATCTCCCCAAACTAGATCTCTAAAACAATGCTCAATGAGAGAGCTTACAACAACATAAGAGCATGAACACTGAAGTCTGCAAATCTGAACATACCATAAGTGGGAAATTTATGCAGCCATCATTATATGATTATATCAACAGAAATATACAATATATAGTTGAGGGACAAGCCACTCAAACTCTAAAAGCAATCCTTCAATGAATAAACCATGAAGTACAAGAGTAGCTGCAACTCCATAAAATGACGGAGTAGCTGCAACTGCGCAGTGAATATGAAGGAATAGATATTGAATATGAATGAAATACATAAATGGCTGAAGGAATACAAGAAATAAGCCCAATAGAAGAGAAATGGGCTGAAATACATGATTTCTAGCCAATCTATGAAGATTGCTAGAAATGTCGGAGAAACACAAAATGTGACAACATAGTTGTCACTGCAACTAAACCAAAATATAAATGAGGCCATGGCAGATCTGAAATCTAAATGCCCTCCTCTGATAATGCCTCCAATACAAAGGGCTGATCCCTTTGTCTCAAAAGCAACTCTTGATGAGCTCTATGAAACCCTCTCTCACTGCTTCCATAAAATAACACAGTTTCCTCCATGGACTGCGTAGTGGGAGATGATAGAAGTGTGGCCTCATGCCCCTAATCTGAAATACAGCCTCAGAATCCTCCTTGAAGCTCCTCCAATGAATAGATCCCTCCACCACTAAAGAAAACAAGCCAAGAAGACTCCATGAGTTCCTCTCTAGCTGCACCCAGCTACACAATGTCCTCTCTGCTGCATAAATAACGCTATAGAAGATGAATGAAGCTGTGACCAATGCCAGATTGAGGAAATGTAGCTCAATCCTCATCCTTCCTTGAGGAAGAGGTAGGGATTCCTGATCGGGAACACCCTAGTGCCCGAGGGCACCATCACCCTGCTAAACAACCCGGGGATGCAAGCTCTTGCAGACCCTTGTCTGAAATCTAAAACATAGCATAATGAAAATGGGCTGCTATCTCCTCCTTATAAAGTGAGAGAACTCCTCTCCATCATGGTCCCCACCATTTAGGGTTTCCACCCTCACATGAGTTTTTTCCCTCCAAAACTGCGCAGCTTCTCTAGGAAGCTTCTCCTCTATAGGCAGCGCTGTTGACTTTAGTCAAAGATGACTAATCCAAGTGAGTTGGGTTCCATTCACACCCTTGGTGTTTATTTTAGCTTCTTTATTCACTCCCCTTTCACATTAGGAGTGTTATTTATTCATCTAAAAGGGGCTAAGGTGTCTCCTTGCCCATTTTATTAAACAAAAATAAAATGTGCAACTATAATGTTCCATTTTAGCTTGAGGCTAAAAATTGGGACATTACGGAAAACATCAGAAAATTATTTAAACAACTCTATGTATTGAGTTTAATGTGAGCTGGTAAAGTCTTAGATAGTTTGATCATCATTGGTTTCAATTCAATGCCTATATTTCACTCTTCAACTTCAGTCTCTACAGGCTCCAGTTTTGGCTTCTTGGCCACATCGTTGAAATCAAACAACTCTTCTAAAGGGGCCAGACCCTTTGGAAAACTCTGATTATTAGACTGCAGGGTATCTAAATCCTCTGTTTCTAACTCTGCAACCATTTCTGTTGTGTTTTCATGTTTTCTAGACAAAATATTTACATTAGCAAGCTCAGGAGACTTTTCTTCTTCATCAAGAAAAATTTCTTCACTAGGGCAGTTTGTTTCATAGTCTGAATCCGAACTTGTTTGTTCAAATTCATTTCTGAACTACATGAAGTCTTCTATTTGTTTGTCTCCATCAAAAAATTGCCAATACTTCTTGTTATCAGGAACGGCTGGTCTGAATTTAATCTGAGTTGTGCATTGATTGGTTTCATATGGCGTTAAGCATGTTCTAGCAGCAAAAGCTAAGTTGTGGGCCATGATATTCTTTCTTCTTGGGACAAAAATCAATTGGGACTTCTCAAAAGTTTTTAATAAATCCACGACATCGTTTCGATAGGCTCTAATTCTGGGGTGATTAGCATTGTATTCCCTGTTTACTTGCCTAATAATTAATTATGAATCCCCATGCACTTTAATCCTTTTGGCTCCTAATTTCTTCAACAAATGTAAGCCTAAAATAAGGGATTCATATTCCGCTATGTTATTTGAACACTGAAAGTTTAATATACAGGAAAGGCTTTTTGTGTGGTTGTTCTTAGTGTTATGAATCCAGACACCTGCACATAGGCTCTAAGTCTGGGGTGATTAGCGTTGTATTCCTTGTTTACTTGCCTAATAATTAATTCTGAATCCCCATGCACTTTAATCCTTTTGGCTCCTAATTTCTTCAACAAATGTAAGCCTAAAAGAAGAGATTCATATTTCGCTATGTTATTCGAACACTGAAATTTTAATCTACAGGAAAGGATTTCTGTGTGGTTGTTCTCAGTGTTATGAATCCAGACACCTGCACCAGCATTACTCCTAATGCAGGACCCATCGAAATTCATACTCCATAGAGGACTAGTTTCAGGTTCATCAGCTCGATTACTATCCTCTTCAACTAACATGCTTTTAGCCTGTTCTCGAATATCAACACTTTTTTGAACTTGTTTTAATTCCTCAAGTTTTTCATTGTGTCGGGGACTTATTTCTTGACTCTCAAGGTTTAAAAGAAATGGATGCACAATTTGTAGCTCAAGACCCGTGTTTGGTTTGCTAAAGTTTAAAGGTTCAACAAACTGTTTTGACACTTCTGTGTTATCTTCCTCCTCTTCTATATTGGCCATTAATTCATTTAAAGTGACTTGTTCACTAAATGTTTCATCGTTGAAAAGAATAAAAGAATCAAGGCCCATATTTACAGAATACAGAGGAGAGTTTTTTGGTCTGTCTTGGCTAGTAACCATGTACTACATATGGGACTCCCTGTAAAGTCTTCTAGTCTGATTGAAAATAGGGATGGTCGCATAGGTCATGTCCATCTACATAGTTCCTTGTAACTTAGCTCCCCAAGATCTAGATAACAACATTCCATACTTTGGGGGTACATGAGCCACAACAATATCCATGACTAAACACTTTGGTGGGATTTGTGCTAAGTTTACACAGAGGTCTTTGATTAATCCTAAACATTTTACTCTGCTTGAGTCAAAGGAGTAAAGATATTTATAAGGTCTGGTGATTTCAAGAACCAGGATCTCCATTACAGCTTTGGGCATTAAATTGTGAGAGGCCCCAGAATCGTGCATAGCATTGTGCAAAATTTTTTCATGAACGTTTAAACTAACATAAAAAGGAGGAACAAGTCCCTCTTGATATCTACCTTCAATCTTAGGTCCAAAAATGAGCTCTGGTTGGTCATCGTTAAGATTTACAGTGTCATTATTCTCCTCTATGTTTAAAGCCTTCAAAATTTGGGTTCTATATATATTTTGGGCAACTAACTCAGTAAGGGGAATAGAGATTTTGATTCTAGAAATTTCCTGCTCCAAACTAAAAGGCACCTGATTCTTTGAAGTGTTTGTCTCAGCCTTACTAATTGCCACTTTATCATCAAAGTCAGTTTGCTGATTTGTTCTATTTACATTTGTCAAATTTTTTTTAACTGGAGCACTAGTTGAGGTAATAGTACTGCTAAGATCTGCACTCTGCTTTTCATTGTTTTGAGTGCCTTTTTCTTTACCTTTATCAAAATTTATAGCCACTGTTTTGTCCTTCTGCTTTACAATTTTGGGTTTGTTTATAGTGCTGTTTTGTGAATATTTGGCAGAGGTTTTGTTGTTGTGAGTTTGTTGATTGCTTTTACTCCTAAGGTCATATTCCCTTTGAGACTCTATGATAACATTTTCCATGTCTTGATAATAACTTTCATCATTATCTCTTTTGTCATCATAGGGTGTATATAGACCTTGTTTTCTACCATAATGAACTTGAAAGTCATCATTATCTACTCCCAACATATTGATATCATCTTCCTCTGGTTGTTCTATTGTGTCCTCAACCTCACTCACATAGTTTTGATGAAAGGGAGGAGTGATCTGTTGATCATCTTCCCTTGGTCTATTTTGAGGCTGGTTTCTCCTAAAATTATGATTTTGGTTCTGATTTCTATTTTGAGGAGCTATTTGGTTTTGACTAGCTTGAGCTCTCTCAAGTATGCTCATCTTCTTCATCATCTCCTCCATCATTCTTTCCATCTTTGAGCTGAATGTGGAAGGTGTGGATTCCTCTCTAAAGGAAACTCTCTTCTCATTTTTCATTCTTGATCTTTTCTCCATTAAGTTAAATTCCATAGCAAGAGCTCCTTTTTGCATATCTTCAAGAGTTGAAAGGTCTCTCTCTCTCAGCTGATAGGCCATCTCAGGATCAAATCCTTTAGGAAAATTATTTAGAGCTGAGCCTTGTGGAGGTTTTAGGTTTGGGGGAAGGGCATTATAAACGCTATTAAACCTAGTGCAATAGGCCTATACACTTTCCCCTGCGTTTATTTAGAGATTTTTATAATCAGAAAGTATTTGAAGAGGGTTTTTTCTCACTTCCCATTTGTTTAAGAATGTCTGATGGAAGGCTTGGAGATCATTAATACTGTGAGGGGTTAAGCTTTTGAACCATTTTCTTACTTCTCCCCCTAAACTCTGAGAAAATAATCTAAGCTTTACAGATTCATCATCAATTTCATTTCTGTCAAAGTAGTCATTCATCTTATCCACATGCTGTGAAGTAGTAGTAGCATTACTGGCATCATACAATGGTATTTTGGACTGATAGTCTTGTGGAAGATTGACTAAGGGCAAAGGAAGGACCAACGGGGCATACCATGCTGCCATGATAGGATGTGGGGGTGGATTTACAAGAGGTGGATTAACAAGAGGGAAAGTGGGCTGAAGTGGAGTGCTTTGGACAGTGGATGTAGGATGAGTAGATGTGGATGGAACAACACTAGATTGTTGAGCTGATCTTGGATGAGAGACACCTAAATTGTGAAGGAAATGTACTTCAGGTGGTGTTTTTCTTTACTACCAGGATGTTCACTTGTTTCCGGGGATGAAAGTGAAGACTCTGAATCTAGCTGATCTAAATCATCAAGGGACCTAGTTCTAAATGGATTTCTTAAGTCAACTTGTGATTGTTGTAGAGCTACAAGGTTTTCAGAAACTGAATTAGCTCTCAAGGGTGATCTGAAAACAGTTGAAAATTTATCCTTAGGAGACCTCCTAAGTATAATTTCAGGGTTATCAACTATCTTAGGTGGGTTTGGGTTAGGGTAGGCTCTAGTATGAATATTTATAGGAGCCACTATGCTGTGTTTTTCAGACCCTACTAAACCAGAATAGTTCAACCAAATATGAAAATCTGTAAGGGGCAAACTGATCTTTTAAACAAGAAAATTTTAATCCTAAAATCCTCTTACTGAGTTTAAATGATGTTATGAAGATAATGGGTCTTCCCAGTGGAGTCTTAAGGTCTATTTAGGGTTGTGGAGTCGCCAAGTGGAATTTTTTAGCTTTTTTGGAGGTAAAAGGTTTTATGGTCCACCACCATGTTTATTAAGTACCAATCTAAAATATTTTTGGGTTTTCTGAGTTATTTTTCAGTCCTATTGGTTCTTAAGAGTGTCCTAAATCTGTTTCAACACTTAGCTATGGTGATGAGACGAAGACAGTCTACTCTTATGGCTAAGCTAGCTGATCCTTCAAGGTTTGATAAGATCTTATAAGAATCCTAAGGTTTCCTTAGTTTTTCACTGATTCAAACAAGTTTTATCGTGATTACCGTTTGCTGGGTAGTGCTTGAAGAGGGTTGCTTTTACTCACTGGGTTTCTATAAAATATTTAAGGGAACCTAAGATGAAATTTGACTCAGTCCCCAGCGGAGTCGCCAGAAATGTTAGTTGATGTTGGCTCAAATGGAAAATATACCAAATGTTCTTGAGACAAGGGATTTCTGATATCCTATGATTGTCTAAAATGAAAATCACTCAGAAGTCCCCAACGGAGTTGCCAGAAATGTTAGCTCCTTGTAATTTCAGCAGATTGGTAAGACCAAAAATGCAGAGAGAACACTTGAACCATTTTGGGATTCTAGGATCTAGCCCTCCTAAATCCGGAGAGGGATCTCTCCAATAAGTGCAAAGATTGATTTATCTTTAAAGTTTTTGGGTATGATATTAGGCTAGTTATGAAGAACGAAGGTTTTTGTTTGTTTTTGGGTGGTTGAGCATGGTTATTAGTTGAGTGGAAATTCCTAAATGAAAGAGCTCCAAAGGTGTGAAGTTGAAAGCAATTAGAACAAACTTTGGCTAAAAAGATAGATATAACGCTGGTTTTTAGTCCATTGGGCTATGGAGTCATAAAAGGGCTTTAATTGTGCAACAATTTCAAGAGTGGTCTAAGGGGCAAGTCATGTATATCACAAGATATCTGAGATAAAAATGATGGAATGGAACAATAAAAGTGTTGGAGGGGTGGAAACAGATAATAATTTCAACTAGGATATATAGTCTGTCCAAACAAGAAAAAGCCTTTTAAGAAACTGTTTAAAACCAACCAAAGAGCAGGGCTCACTGTAAACCTCTTTGGACAAGCTCGTATTAAAGATAACTCAAGAGACAAACAATCCAGTAATCCGCATAATTACTTTCAGAAGGGATGAAAACAGATAATAGAAACAAAGTGCAACTTAAGATCAAATAATATACTTTTAAATCTAGCCTGCTTTCAGCATACACTTAGGGAAACTTTCAGAATTACCTTTGGGGAAAGAAGCTAGAAAACAAGACTCACCGTCACTTTTCTAGTCTAAATTTAATAAGAAAATAATGAAAATAACATTCAAGAACAATGTTTAAAGCGAAAATTAGGACAAGGGAACACCAACATTCTAACTGCTTAAACTGTATTGAATCATTCTTAAATAAACAAATTGGAGGAAAACATTGAGATAAAGCTTATCAGTCAGAGAAGGGTATTGTAAACCGTAAATCCTAACTCTATGCTTGCTGTTCTTTATCAGAGAATAATGGACAAAATGGCATACATGAAAGGGAAAAAAATAACATAGAAAGAAGCACTTCACCAGTGATATAGACCAAGATCCCAAGAAACAACTTGTATATTGATGTCAAACCAGTTACATTCTTCAAGTCCAATGTTTCAGTTCAACAATCATCTTCACTTCTCAGCCTAAATTATTTAATCACAAACAGAGCTTCAAGAGCCTTTGAACACTATTTACACATACAAAGTTTCGAGCACAATTATGTTTCAATGTTTTGCAACCAACGATTACAATGAGCTCCTCAATATGATTTTATAGAAAGAATGAGGAGGTCGAAAGAAATAAAATATCTTCTAGGTTAAATTAATACAGTTAATGCTTCTCGGCCTTTGAGGGGCTCAATGGAGAATATTTCAGATCTTTATCTGTATTAATTGGATTACATTAAGTATTAAGCTCACTGGGGATATTTTGTTGACTTTAAGGCTCTGTGTCATCTTTGTAATAAATCTGTTTAGCTTGAATCAAGTGTTCGGTTGTCTTGAGGCAAAATCTCCTTTGTTCTGGTCATTACTCGGCCCTCTGTTGAATGCTTTGAGGCTACAGGTGGCATTAGGTAGCTAAGAGGAATCAATTAGCCTCTGATGTGGTGGTGGAGGCTTCTCGGTCTGATATATATTACTGATTTTTATTTAAACATTGTTAACTTTGCTTTAACTCTGTCTGTCAGGCTTAATTCAGCCTAATTCTGTCTTTCTGTTCTTTAACCGTGTTTAATTTAGTGGATTAGGCTTTTTATTGTCGATCTTAGCCATAATACATTAAAAAAGTGAAAACAATCTTCAAATCTTCAGTTCTGCTATGGTTAGGTCTTCAACACTGATACTCTTTCCTTGTTTAGATTTCACTGTGTCTTGTTGATGTGTAGGTGCACAGAGGGTTCTTATGGCATCAACACTCATGATGCACTGATTAACTTTGATAGGAACCCTCTAGAATGGTTTCTCTTATGAAAAAAGGCATGGGGGATCGTCATCCCCGGCCTTTGGTTTTTCCTTTAAAACATTTGAAATCCATTAAAACCTGCAAAATACACAAAATATTATAAAAATCCTACTTGGCTGGGTGAAACTGCTTCAGAGGTTGCGGTTAGGTCGCAGCCATTGGATGAATGCATCCAATGGTGGAGATTCATCACAGAGGTTAAAAAGAGGTGGTTTGGAAGAATGGTGGAAAGATCAAGTTAAGACCGTTGATCTTGCAAAGATCAACGGTCGGGGGCAATAGTAATAATATAAAGCAAAAGGGTCACTTTACAATAAGATAGGCGGAAAATGCGAAGAAAATAGGTTAAAAATCCTTTGTGGAGGAAACAGTATTGGAAGGGAAAATGGGGTTTCCAAATGATCGTAGGCCGTCGGAGTAGTTTGGCCCACGGAGATCAACGGTCAGGATTGAATGATGAAGGCCCTTGGGAAAAGGCGGAGGGTGATAGTGTAATGCTCAAATTTGAATTTGAGCCGTTGATCTGCAGAGATCAACGGCGGGGAGCGAACACGATGAAATGCTGGGGAAACAGGGGAAAATGGTTTTGGGTGGAGAAACTAGCAGTATCGCGCAGTGAAAAGGCGGGTAGGCAGTTTTCACTTTTCGAATGCGATATGCATTTTAGGCTGAAACGTGGCATTTGAAAACCGCTTACATCGCGTAATTTCTGAGAATTATCATTCGGGCATGAATTTACGCGAAAATTCTCGTCTACCGTCAGATCTGGGGTCTTAGATCTGACGGCTATGGAAAGAGCGTGATACAGGACAGGTGCTCGGGAGATAACAAGTGGGGCAGAGCATGAGTGGTTTTAATCTGGGACGTAGTATCAAAATATGAATGGCGGAGATCAAATGTATGGGAAGGTAGGACCCATAGGAGTTAGGCCTGTCGAGATTATTCTGAACCGTCAGATGAAAACAGATCAACGAATGAGATTGAATTTGGGGTTAAATGGAAATGATACATGAGGTGGAGAAAGGCTTAATATGAGTCGTTGATCTGCAAAGATCAACGGTGGAGATCGACCGGAAAAACATTATAAAGAGGGGTTGCATAATTTTAACAAAGGTCGAGGGGTGCGATCTAGACCATTGGATCTTGACACGTGGACGACCCAGATGTAATTGGAGGATTGGGATTAGTGGGGGAATAGACAGAGGAGTGCCAATGCGATTAGACGTGGACCGTCGATCTGCAAATCAGATCGACGGTGGGAAATGAATTGGGAGGTAGCCAATTGGAGGTGGTGAATAAAATATATAATGCACCCAATGAAATCTCCCGATGCGAGATTGCGCAGACCATATGATTGGTTAAAAATCAACGTCGGAGGTTCGGTCCGACCAATGAACAGGCGGGTCCCTTTATAATATGAAAAATCAAAATTTTAATGGAATACCAAGGTTTTTGGCTTCGGGGCGGGGTTTTATTTATGACTTAGCGCCCGTTTGCGGGGCCTCGGGGTATATGGAAAGAAGTGAAGGGTGGGGGTTTTATACAATGGGGCTTATCAGAATTGGAACGATGGAGGGGCCTTTTCAATCTACCCATTTAGAAAATCTCTGATGCGAGATCCTGTTGATTGTCGATCGACCTTTTAGATCAATGGTCCTTTTCATTAAAAAACATTTCACCGGCGGATTTTATACAAAACATATGAAAAAGGTTTTTTATGATTTTACAAAGGGAAAAAATGATCGGGAAAGGTTTATTCACAATTTTAAGCACCTGATGCGGGCTCTTGGGTTATATGAAGCAGCAAAAGGATCGGGGCTTATATAAAAGAGGGCTAATCGGATCGGAAGTCTTAACATAACAAATAGGCTTGCGCGCATCAATTGTTCCGATGCGATAAGTGCCAAATGAGTTTAGCGCTTGGTCCCAGTGCTAGGGCATATGGTGGGGAAGAGGTTTAGGGCTTAGCCCAAAGGGGCTTAGGCCCATAGTTAAAAAAACTTATTTTTTATGAAATTTTCAATATTTTTTGATGGATTGGGGGGTTTCGATAAGGTTTAAAAAAGAGTTTTAAACCTTAATAAAGGGATTTTAATGAAGGGGAAAGGGGAATAAATGAAAAATGGAGGAATTTTATAGGAAGAAATGGAAATAAGAGGAGGTTAATTTTGAAGTGAAAGGAGGGGTAAAATGAGGGAAAAATGGGGATTGTTGCAGCAGTCTTTTCTTCACGAAAACAACATAATTTCTGAGTTTAAAATGGAAACAACAGTGAATATTAATAAAAAAACATGATGTCTTCAAAAGACTTCAAGAATTAACAATTTTGGCAATAAAACCCGTTTCTTGAAGGCTTGAAAAAATTATTTAGCCACCTTTTTATATAACAAATTTTATAGGTGGCTTACAGGTTCATTGAGAAATTTTCCAGGATAGCTACCCCCCTTTTTCGACTTTTAGCTAGGGATAGTGAATTTTCCTGGTCCACAACTTGCCAACAATCATTTGAGACATTAAAGGAAAAATGAGTACAGGCACCAGTTTTGAGAGGACCAAACTGATCCCTGCCATTTCACGTTTCCTCTGATGCCTCAGATACTACTATTGGTGAATCTTTAGGAAAAGAAGAAGACAAACAATCCTATGCTATCTACTTCATCAGTAAAAACTTGTCACCCGCTAAATTAAACTACACAGTTACTAAGAAGATTTTTTAGTAGTGATTTTTGCTATTAATAAATTCAGAAACTACATTATAGGTTATGAAGTTTTTGTGCATATTTATCATTCTGCGATAAAATATTTGATGAATAAACCATTAAATAGAGGTAGAGTGACAAGGTGGTTATTATTATTACATGAATTTAATATTACTCTTGTCGATGGGCCAAGAAAATATAATGTAGTAGCAGATTATCTTTCACGATCAAATAATCCTGGTGAAGTTATTCCTGTTGATGATGATTTTCCCAACGAACATATTTTTTCTGTGGCAAGGAAATATCCATGGTTCGCTGACATAGCTAACTATTTAGTCATCGGAAAAACACCACCTCACTTATCTACTAGTAAGAAGCATAATATTATATTGAAAAGTGCCGCATACTCTTGGATTCAAGGAGACCTCTTCTACACTGGAACCGATCTTATTATCCGTAGATGTGTAAGAGAGGAAGAAGTGTTTTATATCTTAAAATTTTCCCATGACAAACCTTGCGGAGGTCACTTCGCTGATAAGAGGACTACATACAAAGTTTTACGAGTTGGCTATTTTTGGCCCTCCTTATTTAAGGATGCCAAACAATATTTCAAGCGATGTGATAGTTGTTAGCGAGTGGGTCAACCTAATCAAACCAATGGAATTAATTTATGTCCTCAAGTTATGATTGAGCCTTTTGAAAAATGGGCCATTGATTTTGTAGGACCAATAAATCCAACATCATTAAATAAAAATCATATTTGGGTTTGTACAGATTTCGTTACAAAATGGGTAGAAGCTAAAGTTGTTTCTTTTGCTACTGATAAATTTGTTGTTGATTTTATTTTTATTAAAATATTTACTATATTTGGTTTGCCTAGAGAGATTTTTTCTCACAATGGTCCGCAATATATTTCTAATCTGGTATAGGGTGTGATGGAGTAGTACAAAATTCGGCATAGGAAATCCACACCGTATCACCCGCAATAAAATGGTTAGGTGGATTTCACAAATAAGGTAATTGAGTCCATCCTTACGAAGATAGTGAACATGCATAGAAAGGATTGGGCTAACATTACCATAAGTCTTATGGGCATATCGATCCACTTGGAGAAATAGCATGAGACATACACCATATGAGCTAGTATACGAGAAACAAGTCCATTTTCCAATACAATTCTAGATCAAGACCTTCAAGACTGCAGTACAATTGGGATTAGAACTATCTGAAGCATAACACCAATTTCTTCAACAACTGAATGAGTTAGATGAATTTCGAAGGGATGTTTTTCAGCAAAACATATTGGTTCAACAACAGTGCAAAAAGTGGCATGATAAGTCAATTTGAAAGAAGAAGTTCCAACTAGGTGATTGGGTACTCCTTTACGATTCTAGATTTAAATATTTTAAAGGGAAATTCCATATACGCTAGATGGGACCTTATGAGGTAGTCAAAGTATTTGAGAATGGAGCAGTAGAAATCAAAACTATTGATGGACGAAATTCTATGTTCCTAGTAAATGGGCATAGATTAAAGGTGGATTTTTATCCCCTTACTAAAGGATATTTTATGCAGCAAGTCCAACAACAATCTAAAGAGGAGATGGTAGGTGGCAACACCAACGTGTTGAATATTTGATTCTTTCTTTTCCTCATATAATAAAATGAAAAAAAAGCAGAAAAAATGACAAAAATAAAAAAATATATAAAAATAATTTTTTATCCTGTAATTATGAAAATTAGTTGACTGACATGATTGCAGAAGGATCAACCTGAAAACAAGCATGCTGACAGGAAGATCAAAATTTCAATAAAAAGGGAATGTTAATTTATTTTTAGATATGCTGGCTATCACCAAGAAGAAGCAGGTTTAAGGAACCAGGCCCTTACCCAAGTTTGGTATAACTAGCATGGAAATTTTTATCCAAGTAACTATTGATTCCCGCTACATTTACTTTTTCCGGCACCGGTGTAGGAAAAACTTGAAGGCAAAATTATGCCTTTCTTCTATTTCCCATTTTTTTATTCCCACTATTTTTCTTTTCTTAATCCCATAATGAATTTACCTCCTCTTTCTTCTAATAAAATATCCCTACCTGATTTCGTAAAATCCCTCTTTTCCCCTTGAATTTTTTTCCACATCCTGTTTTCGTTTATCCCCCTTGGTGGTATTATTCTTGGAATCCTTGCTATAATATTCCTTCCCATTTTGAAAATTACCCTTTTTCCCACTTCTTTTTTCCCTCATGGATCGATTGATGGATCTAATGCAGTTAGATTAGAAGGCATGCTCGTGAAACACCAAAGAATGGTGAATAAAAATTCTCTTGTATATTCAGGAAATTTTTTTAGTCCAGCCAAAGAACTGTGTTCTATCAGAATTTTTTATCCCCTCTTTCTTCGATGCTACAAAAATCCTTAGTGTAGGAACATGCATGATCGGTGCAAGCAGGTTTAGTGCAAGCACGTTGCAGTGCAAGCAGGTTCAGTGCAAGCATGATTAGTGCAAGCATATGCTTGACCATGAAAACACAGTGCAAAAATGTTTAATGCAGTAAATGAGCACTTGATGAAAAATTCTGATTAGAAATTTACTTTTTATTTCTACAGATGAATGACTACCATAGTGATAGATCATAGCATTACATTATTTAAATTTTGGTTAACACTTTGCTTTATCATTTACTGACTTAGGGAGAAATCATTTAAGTGAAAGATATTTTAGGTTCTGAGGTCTAATATTTATAATGAGTATCGAAGTACATCTTATGTGAATTATGAGGAAAAATGTGGGATAGTACAAATCTACCCTAAACCCCACACTTACCTCCTTTTGAAAAGATCCTCCATCACTTGCTCATGATTTCCGTACCTCATAATCTGATCATCCATGATCGTTACATCGACACCGTTAAAACCTCGGCCTCCTCTAATTATCATTGCCTGCTTATAGCAGATTGATACGTGTGTGCATCTATCACAAAGGGATGATTTTAATGATTGAACATGATTGGATGGATGGGATCAATAAGGTAGTGGATTGACGAATCTCCGTCATAAAATTCTTGGCAGCCCTTTGGCATTCCTTAGTGAGAAATCTTCCTAAGGCTGTGATGGAGAATTGAGGTGGAATCAAATAAAGATGACACCTGTGAGAAATGAACCATAATATGTGAAGGAGATAGAGTAGACCGCAGAGTATCGAAATAGTCTTGCACTAGTGCAATAATCGGGGTTTCTCATATTTTTGCAGAAATTCGATGGGTTCGATATGGCTGTGGCTTTGGAATTTGCAAATATATTTGAGGGAGGCCGAGCTAAGGTAGGCTCAATATAATTTAAGGTCATAGAGGAATATATAGTGCGAGCTACATGCTTGTCAACTACAGAGGAACAATGGTTCAAAAATGATAGAATCTAAAAGAAAATATGGCTTTGATTTGTGGTCGACCGGAAGCTCAAAGTTGACTGGAAGAAAGGGCTTCCACACAGCACTATGATTGGAAAATGGCGAGACATCTTGTACATATTTCAAAAGTTTCTGACCTGTGAGGGACGTTATTCATTAACGTTCATGTACCATATTCGGTTACTGTTGCATTTTGAATAAGAGATATTCATCAATTTCCCTTATTACCTGCTCCAAAGTTTATATAAAATGGCGAAAGGAGTGCAGAAAGGGGATGCAAGCCAGGTTGCATACAAATTGTACCATCATGGTCTCATTTCAATATTGGTTAAGAAATATCTAGAGGCTAAGGAAATGACCTGGGAAGCGTTCTTGGAAGAATTTAAGGAAATAATTGTAGAGAAGTCAGTTGGAAAGAGTGCAAGCTATTGGGTATGTGTTATATTCTTTCCACGACTAGTCACGCATGGGGGGGTCACAGGAGGGGCAATAGCCACCCCTGTACATTGCGCTGGGTGCAGCAGGGGGGTCACAGAGGGGGCGGCAACCCCCCCTGTTTAGGGTCCAGGGCAGCGCCCCGAGAAAAAAAAATTTGGACCTTATTTTTTGGTGGGCAGACCCGCCCATGGTTTTGTGCATGGGTTTGCACATGGTTTTGGGGCATGATGGTTTTTGACCCCTGGTATTTTGTAGATCCGGTCAAGGGAACTATGGTTATGTTCTAATCCAGGGTTAATGGATTGGGGTTTATGTATGCTTTGGCATGTAGGTATATGTGTTGTAACACTAAAAGGAATATAATGAAAAATCAAGCTGGTCGTACCGATTTGGGATCCAAGGGAAAATATCTGTGTATATCTGTTTTATGTTTTACGCTCTTGCTATTTTTTATTTTCTGTTTTTAAGATTCGTTTGCAGATAATTTCTGTACAGGGTTAAAACCTACATTTGGTATCAAAGTTGTTTCGGCTTCAAGGGGATGCCTTTGCTGCTGAGGGGTTTTTTATTGGGCTTGTGGTAGACCCTGTTCACTGGGAGATCTGCGGGATCGATTCTTGTGGTGAAAGAAGATGGCAAGTAGTGGAAAGATAGAAATTGAGAAATTTAATGGTCATAGTTTCGAGTTATGGAAGCTCAAGATGGAGGATCTACTGGTGGATAAAGACCAGTGGATTGCGGTAGATCCAGGTACTAAACCAATGAAAATGTCAGATGAATACTAGAAAAATTTGGATCAGAAGGAAAAGAGCACAATACAACTGTGTGTCTCAGATTCGATATTATTGAATGTATCTGGGGAAGCTATGGCAAAGAATTTGGGGAACAAACTTGAGACTTTGTACCAATCTAAGTCTCTGGTGAATAAATTGTTCCTGCAGAAAAAGCTGTATAACCTGAGGATGAAGGATGGAGACTCAGTCATAGAGCATCTAAACACCTTCAATACTGTGGTAGGTCAGTTGTCATCTGTTGATATTAAAATCTTAGATGAAGATAAGTGCATCAGTTTGTTGTGTTCTCTACCAGACTCGTGGGACAGTTTGGTTATTGCAATAGGTAGCAATACAACTACATTGAATTTTGATGACATTGTCTCAGCCTTGCTATCAGAGGAAATGAGACGGAGAAATATGGAGGGTCAGAATGGAGATGCATTATCTGTATGAGGAAGGTCCCAGAATAGAAACAAGAATAAGGTTTCGAGTGGGATATATAAATCTAGAGGGAGATCTAAATCTCACGGAAAGTTTGTAAAGGTGTGCTGGAAATGCAGAAAGGAAGGGCACTACAAAAAGGACTACAGATCTAAAGCTCCTGAGAAAGTAAAGGGATCTGATGATGCTCCTTATGTAGAGGCAAAAACCATCTCGGATGAAGGTGGGGATGTGTACTTGGCTTCTTCTTCAAATGCACATGTAGATCATGAGTCATGGTTGATTGACTCGGGTGCATCCTTTCACTTCACTCCCCATAGGGAGTGGTTCCGTGAATATGAGAAATATGATGGCGGTGATGTCTTCCTAGGGAATGATAGGAAGGCCCGAATCGTTGGACGTGGAAAATTCAAGTTGAAGCTGCAAGGTGGAAGGATTAGAACACTTCCTGGTGTTCTACACATTCCTGCATTGGCCAGAAATATGATTTATGTAAGCAAGATGGATGATGCAGGTGTAAAAATAGTGTTTGAGAAATATACCTGTAAGATGGTTCGGGAAGCACCGGTATTAATGTGGGGAGTTTGGATTGGAACTCTATGCAAGCTTCAGGGTAGCACTATTATTGATGGGTGCAATAGTTCTGTGGTTCCCGAAAGTGGAGCGAAAAGCCTAGTGGTCTTTGGAGAAAAGACCATGCTATGGCATCAAAGGCTTGGATATATTGGAGAGAAGGGACTTTAGATACTGCATGGAAATGGTATGGTAGAAGGTATGTCTAATATATCTCTGCATTTTGATTTCTGTGAACATTGTGTATATGGGAAGTAGAATCGGGTGAGTTTTCCTTCTGGTGCTAAGATGGTGAACAAGATATTAGAGCTTGTGCACAGTGATGTGTTTGGACCTGTGTCAGTTCCATCACTAAGTTTGTGTACTATATTTCATTCATAGATGACTTCATAAGGAATACATGGATATATTTCTTGAGGAAGAAATCTGAAGTCTTTAACAGATTTAAAGAATTTAAGGCTCTGGTGGAAAACCAGACAGAGAAGAAGATAAAGGTGTCGAGGATAGATAATGGTGGGGAGTTCTACAAGAAGAAATTTGAAGAGTTCTGTAAGAAGTGTGGTATAGCACGACATAAGAATACTCCATACACACCTCAGAAAAATGGATTTTCAGAAATAATGAACATAATGTTGATGGAAAAGGCAAGAAGCATGCTTAGTGGTACCGGGTTAGGACAAGAATTTTGGGCAGAGGCAGTGGAGACTGCATGTTACTTGGTTAACAGACCACCTTCATCAGCGTTGGAGGATAAGACTCCACATGAGGTATGGACTGGTAAGAAACCCTCTCTTTCACATCTAAGGGTATTTGGATGTGATTCATATGTACATGTTCCAAATGAGAAAAGGACCAAGTTGGATAATAAATTTGAAAGGTGCATCTTTATTGGGTATAAGGATGGTTTAAAGGATTACAAGCTTTGGAACCCAAAAACAAGGAAGATAGTGTACAAATGAGATGTGGTGTTTAGAGAGGTGAAATACGTTGTTAAACATGAATTCTTACCAAAGGAACCTGAGAAGATAGAGTTTTATCTAAAGGAGGATGAATCAGACTCTACAACAGAAGAAGACTCAAAAGAGGAAGAGCCACAAACTCCAGCTGTGAGAAGATCAGTTCGGGAAAGAAGACAACCATAAAGGTATAGTCCATCTACTTTTTGTTCAAATTTTACTTTAACTATAACTGATGATGATCCCAGAACTGTCAAGGAGGTAGTATATTCAGAGGATGGAAAACTTTGGAAGGAGGCCATGGTTAATGAAATGGCATCCTTGAACAAAAATGAGGCATGGGATCTGGTGGAGTTTCCGGCTAGAAGGAAGCCCATCAGGAGAAAATGGGTGTTTAATAAGAAGATGAATGTAGAAGGCAAGGTGGAGAAATGCAAAGCTCGATTAGTCACAAAAGGTTATTCCCAGGTACCGGGAATTGATTTTGGTGATATTTTTTCTCCTGTTGCCAAGGTTACTTCTAGTAGACTACCTTTATCTGTTGCTACTGCATTTGATTTTGAGGTAGAACAGATGGATGTGAAGACAAAATTTCTTCATGGGGATCTGGAAGAGGAGATCTACATGAAGCAACCTAAAGGATTTATGGTGAAGGGTAAGAAAGAATTGGTATGCAGGTTACAGAAGTCTCTGTATGGGTTAAAACAGTCACCAAGGATGTGGTATTAGAAATTTGATACCTATATATGGGGACTTGGCTTCACTAGAAGCAAGGAGGATCACTATGTTTATTTTAAATTAATTGGTGACTGTGTTATTTATTTGGTCTTGTATGTGGATGATATGTTGTTGATTGGAAATGACAAAGAAATTATTCAAGATTTGGAGACTTAATTGTTCTCCAAATTTGACATGAAGGATCTTGGTGTTGCAAACTATATTTTGGGCATGGAAATTAAGAGAGATCGGGCAAAGAGGAAGCTCTAGTTAAACCAAAGGAAGTATGTTGAGACTATATTGCAGAGGTTCAATATGTAGGATAGTAAACCGGTGAATGTTCCCATTCCTACAGGTGTAAAGCTGTCTGTTGAATTGTGTCCCAAGACACAAGAAGAAGAGGAGGATATGTCTCATGTTCCATATGCAAGTGCAGTAGGTAGCTTGATGTATGCAATGGTCTGTACTAGACCAGACATTGAACATGCAGTGGGAGTATTGAGCAGGTTTTTGTCAAACCCATGGAAGGAGCATTGGAAAACAGTGAAGCGGGTTTTCAGATATTTGCATGGCACTAGTGATTATGGATTGTGCTACCAGGGAAGACCAGGATTGGAAAGAGTGTTGGACATTTGTGGTTTTGTTGATGTGGACTGGGTTGGAGATCTAGACCAAAGAAGATCTACAAGTGGGTATGTGTTTAGCCTATTTGGAGGTGCAGTCAGTTGGATGAGTAAAAGATAGTCTGTAGTGGCTCTTTCAACAACAGAGGCAGAATACATGGCAGCCACTCATGCAAGCAAGCAATCAGTTTGGTTGCAGAGATTGTGTTCAAGTATGGGGTTTGTGAAGCAAGTTATTAGGATAGGCTGTGATAGCCAAAGTGAAATTTTCTTGGCTAAGAACCCTGCTTATCATTCAAAGACAAAGCACATTGATGTTCAATATCACTTTATGAGATATATGGTTGAGGATAAAAGGGTGTTGTTGGTAAAGGTGGACACTTTGAAGAATGTTGTAGATGCATTGAAAAAGTCTATGAGCACTCAGAAGTTCTCTTGGTGTAGAGAAACAATGGGTGTTGCAAAGCTGGGCTAATGGCTCAGCTCCCTGTGGCCCCCTGCGGAAAAAAAACAACAAGTGGGAGAATGTTGGGTATGTGTTATATTCTTTCCACAACTAGTCACGTGTGGGGGGGTCATAGGGGGGGTGATAGTCCCCCCTGTACGTTGCATCGGGCATAGCAAGGGGGTCACGGGGGGGTGGCAGCCCCCCCTGTTCGGGGTCCAGGGTAGCGCCCCGAGAAAAATAATAATTTGGACCTTATTTTTCGGTGGGCGTAAACACCCATGGTTTTGTGCATGGGTTTGCACATGGTTTTGGGGCATGATGGTTTTTGGCCCCTAGTATTTTGTAGATCCGGTCAAGGGAACTATGGTTATGTTCTAATCCAAGGTTAATGGATTGGGGTTTATGTATGATTCGACATGTATATATATGTGTTGTAACACTAAAAGAAATATAATGAAAAATTAAGCTGGTCATCCCAATTTGGGATCCAGGGGAAAATATCTGTGTATATCTATTTTATGTTTTATGCTCTCGATATTTTTTATTTTCTGTTTTTAAGATTCGTTTGCAGATAATTTCTATACAGGGTTAAAAACTACACAAGCAAGAAAAGAAAAGTAGAGACCCCGCGCCCTGCCAAGACAAAGAGCAAGAACAAACAGGTGCAAGAAAAGGAGAAGTCTGTTGAAGAAACTGTGTCCTCAGCAAAAATAAAAGTGACCAGGACCTCGACTAAGAAAAGGATTGTCTCTTCGGGGACAAGTCGCGCTCGGTCGAGCTCCCAGATTTTTATTGACGAGTCACACCAGGCTTCACTTGGAGATCACAACCTCTCGGTTCTTGCGGATGAAATAGCTCATATTGTGGTGAATGAAGAAAACACAGAGAGGGAGGATGAAATATCCTTGTTGGCCTTCCTTCATAAGTTGAAGAAGAAAAGAATGACACCGAATACAAGCAGAGACTCGACAGAGGGTCAGGTAGATGACGAGGTGCAACACATAGAAACCCTCGACAATTTTGATGAACAGGGTACTAAAGCCCCTGATGAGTTGGATGAACAAGGTACTAAATCCCCTGATGAGTTGGATGTATAGGGTACTGAAGCCCCTGATGAATTATTTGTGTAGGGTACTGAAGCCCTTGGCACAATGGACGTGGAGGATATTGAAACCCTCGGTGACATGGAAGCTCCTGGCACAGAAACCCTTGGTGATATTATGAGGCAAACGCTAGATGGCCAAGATAAATTTGATCTTGGCAACGATGGTACATGCTTTGAATCCGTTGAAGAAAAGGTGATTGCACGAGATGAGCTAGACACGAAGACCTCTACCCTCTATATAAATAATCGGATAGTAGAGTTGGAACAACAATTTCACGACTTGGAGGCATTAAACCAGGTCATAAAGGAGTAGAATTGGTAGAAGCAAGGCAAGATAGAATCGACAGAAGAGGTAAAACAACATAAACGTTAATTGAAGGTATGGAAGTTTAAGGCTTATAAATGCTACAAGCGCCTCAAGAAGGTGACCAAACAACTTAAGGAAGCCCGAGGTAAGAGGACGAAGGTAGTGAAAGAAGGAACCAATATCCAAGTGCAGGATTGAAAGATGGCTCCCTATTTTGAAGTTTTTTTGTTGTAGGTAAAGGTTGTGTGAGTACAAACAACAAATTAGGGATTAGAGGATGTTGGTATGCCAAAATTCTCTATTTTTACCCCTTCCTATTTCAAAACCACAATAATTAACCTCTGTTTTATCTCCATAAACGTCCTCAATCCTACACTAGTCCAAGAATACTGTCTATTCCTACACAAACTTCATATTTCATGTTTAAGGTTTATTAGGTGCTTAATTAATAATTTTAAATTGATTTTGTGACTTTAATATTTATTGTAATTTATATTTACTTTCCTAAAGTGTTTGATAAGCTAAAGTATTAATCATTATATTAGCTTGATCTAGTGCAGGTAGATTCCTGCACCACCGACAACTATCCATTCCGTGATCTCCACAATAGCTCGATCACTTCACGTGGGAATCTTGGTCCACGTTTTCCTGTTCAGTTGTGGCCATCCAAATTTAAATTTAATCGGAGGATAGTTAGGGATATAGCCGAGGATAAGGTCTACGACCAACGATTAGTTCGCATCTTATTATAGCGGCTGGATTAATTTTGTAATTTTGTTTGTTATTTCATTCAGTCGAAAGGATCGATTTGGAATGACTGTGTAATTTTTTATTATGGCCATAGGCCAAAGGGTTGTATAAAATATAGCTCTTAGATAGAACTAGGGTAGCGATACCAAGTGTGACTGCAAATTTTGGTTAATTTGTAATCTTGTTGTCACCCTTGTTCTGGGCTGGACTTGAACTCATAATGTATATTTGCTAATCAGAATTAATACAAGGAGACGTGCCATGATATTATCACTCTGATTTTAATATTTCATTGATGCATTGTTAAAGTGATGAAGAGTTTCGTTTCCTAAAATGGGAAACGAGCTGGTTGGCTAGGGCCCAGCCAACCGAGCTCGTTTACCCTTGTGCTTTCGTTACCTTAAAGGTGTGTGTTAACTTTGTTTATTTGCAGAGGCATGGTTTAAATCTTAATTTCACTCTTGCTTAAGAATTTTGATTTATTTCGTTAAATAGTCAAACTGTGAATGGATCCGTTGTGTGGAAGTCAAATTGAATTAATTTACTTTCTGCAATTTCTTTCCTGGTTTTCTTTCGCTTGGATCATGCAGGTAGATTATTCGTGCACCAGTGCATGTAGGATTCTGCACTATGGTTTGCTAGTTTATTTACAACAAGTGTTTTATTCTTTTTTCCTTATACGATTTAACCTATTTCTGCAAGTAAGCATTTATTATCAGAAGGAAGCATTTCTAATATTGAAAGCTAAATTCTTGAAGATTAAGAATGACTTCGTGAAATGGAAAATAACGTCGTTGTAATATCTAAATATATGTTTGCACCTCACGATTTAAGGAGAAGGATTAAAAAGAATATGAAATATTACAGTGAACCCTTTTTGAGTTAGATTTGGTCGCATGCAAAATATCTTTGACTGAAGAAGGTCTGCTTTAAATTTTGAAGGTTGTTTTCATCTTAAAATTTTATTTCTATTGCAAGGTTCAGTTGATTGAAGCATTTTTTTTCGCGTGCAAGTTATTTTAGAATTCTACTCGCATTTGCAATTCTTTTGTTGATATTCAACAAGATGATGAGCTTAGTGAAAAGAGTCGCCTTCACTAAGTGGGCCCGTAGGCTATTTTTGGCGCAGGGTCTAGTTTTAGACTATGTCTATTTTTAGACATGTCGATCATATTCTATGAGTTGCAGGATGCTATTTGTGGATGGTTGGTCAAGTTGGAAAAATAGATGGAATTCTATTTTTTAGACATATTGGAAGGAGTCTATTTTTCTTAGACGATGGCCTAGAAATAGATATGTCTTAATATTATTATTCTTAATATTTGGGACTCTAAACATGTCTTATCTTATTCTTCGGGAGCTATTTGGGCCAAGTTCACGTATGTGGCACAGAGTCACGTAAGGAATTACGCCTATTCCCGAGGGTTTACCGGAGCTAGCTTCATGGAGGAATCTGGGCCAGAACTCATGTGACATAGTTTGGTGGAGTTGGAGAAGTAGTTGGTGGAGTTGTATTTAGTTTAACTCAGTTAGACTCAGTTGAGCTAGTTGTATCTAGTATAACTAATTGATACACTAGTGAGAGTGGTGTGAATTAATTATTAAATTAATTCACTAAATAATAACTCATTAATCAACTAAAGAATACATCAGTTAACTACAGTGCATGGTAGTTTCAGTGGAGACCAGTGGAGAGGTAGGTGAAAGAGTAAGTGTGACCATCAGTTGTGACTATAGTGATGCATTGATTGCATCCAACACTCAGTGGAGATGCCAATGAGGATTACGTGAGCAAGGCTGGAGAAATTCGAGATCATTCAGAGCCATTCTTCAGCAGGGATTGCGCAGTAGAGGCAGGCTAGCAAGTGGCAAAGATCGGTGCATGGATTTGCAAGATCAGGCTTGATTAGTGTGTTGCGATTGTATTATACTGAGAACTTGATATCATCAAATTTGTATGAGGATTGTTACATGATCTCTATGAAATATATTAT
This sequence comes from Pinus albicaulis, assembly GCA_034641835.2. Lineage (NCBI taxonomy): Eukaryota > Viridiplantae > Streptophyta > Pinopsida > Pinales > Pinaceae > Pinus > Pinus albicaulis. The sequence continues at coordinate 793,250,682 of CM076583.1, forward strand.
ATACATATAGTTGGGGTTTCCAGCTTCAGGCTTTCCTGTTAAACAATTGTGTTAATGTGTGTGAATTTTTATTGTTTCATGTGTGCATTGCAATCTTAATTTAATTTCGGCAAATGATCAATGGTGGAATAGATTCTGTATTTTGCATGAAGTTAAAATAGTGTGAGATCAGGAGAACCTTGGACATATAACACATAAGTTATATAATTTCTACATGGTATCAGAGCAGTTGATCATTGGAGCGGATTGCAATTATTGAAGCGGTTGAGTTTTGTGCTGGTGGAATTCAAATTTGCTGCAGTGTTTTCTTGGTGTCGAAGTTGAGAATTAATTGAAATGTCTTTCAACGGATTGTGATTGGAGTATGCCCTTGATGGGAGCTCAAATTATATTGCATGGAAGGATAGGATGGAGGTGGTGTTGGATGATAATGGGTTGAAGGATTTCATAGATACTGATATTCCAAAGCCTGGTTCTAGCGATGCAGCTGCACTTGATGCATGGAAAAAGAAGGTAGCAAAGTGTCGTATAATTTTGTTGGAAGGTGTGAAAGACCACATTGTGTCCAACCTTCATGGTAAAGCCACTCCATTATTAATGTGGAAGGATTTGACAGACTTGTTCCAAAGCAGAAGCGACCAGAGGAAGTTGGCGCTTAAAGACAAGCTTAGAAAAATAAAAATGGAGAAAGGCGACAGTATACCAAAATACCTGACGAAGTTTTTCCACTGCAAGGATGAGCTGGGAAGTGTGGGGGTTATTGTAGATGAAGAAGACTTGGTGAGCTTGGCTCTCCTTGGGCTTTTGAAGAGTTGGCATAGCTACGAGGACTCTGTCAATGGACGGGAGAAACTGCCAGGATGGAAGCGACTTTGGTCTGATCTTGTGCAGGAGGAGATAAGGCGGGGTACCAGGGATGGATCTTCATCGAAGAATGAAGATGAGGAAAATTGTGCTTTGGATGCCAAAGCAAGGAAAGGGAAGGGGAAGAAAAATCCTTCTCAATCCGGTGTGAAAGGCAAGAAGCAGGACTTGTCCAAGGTGAAGTGTTTTCACTGTCACCAGCACGGACATTACGCCACTAATTGTCCATAGAAGAAGAAGAATAAGCAGGCTGCTGGATCTGCAGCTGGAGAGGCCTTAACCTCGCAATTTGAGCTGGATTTTTATTTGATTGCATGCTTGGTTTCAATTGTGATGGGATCGGTGTGGTTTCTTGACAGTGGTGCGTCTTTCCATATGACCGGAGACAAATATTTGTTTAGTGATCTGGATGAAAAGGATCTTGGAGTGCACATCGAGATGGGCGATGATGGTAGATACAGTGCGACTGGTATCAGGACCATTTCCTTTGAGAGGGAGTCAAGTAAACCTTTCATCTTGAAGGATGTCATGCATGTTCCAGGATTGAAGAAGAATATGATCTCTGTGGCGATGTTGGAATATAAGGGTTATGATGTTTTTTTTAGCGAGGGAAAAGCCTTCTTGCAGAGTAAAAAAACTGGTCAAACTAGGAGGATAGGGATTCAAGTTAAGAATCTTTATCAATTGCAGGTAGATGGCTACGCAGCAATGGTAGGAAAAGCAGAAGGAGTGGTGAGCCGGGATGAGGGCGAATTGTGGCATAGGAGATTGGGCCATCTTCACCATGGCACTTTGAAAATTTTGCAGTAGATTTTTACTGGGCTTCCCAAGGGTACACTTGCGCAGTTAGATCAGTGCAAGGGATGTACTTTGGGAAAATTTGTGAAGACCACTTTTCATGAGAAGGATAGTCGCGCCACGACGATCCTTGAGAGAATTCACACAGACGTGTGTGGACCTTTCTCGGTTGCTTCAACAGCAAAGCACAGGTATTATGTAATATTTTTTGATGACTTTTCTCGTAAGTTCTGGATCTTCTTCATGCAGAAGAAGAGCGAGACATACTCAAAGTTCTGTGAGTTCAAGGCGTTGGTTGAGAAAGATTTGGGGAAGCAGGTGAAAGCTCTAAGGAGCGATAATTGTGGTGAATACATCTCTGGAAAATTCAAAGACTTTTGCAGCAAAGAAGGAATTCAAAGAGAACTCATAGCGCCTCATAACCCACAGCAGAATGGGGTCGCAGAGAGAAAGAACAGAACGATCGTGGGTGCTGCATGGGCAATGTTGCATGGTCAGGGCCTTCCCATACACTTGTGGGCTGAGGCATGCAATACTGTGGTTTATGTGCAAAACCATTGTCCTCATAGAGTACTTGGCATGAGTACACTCGAAGAGGTATTTTCTGGTAAGAAGCCTGATATTTCTCATTTGAAGATTTTTGGCTCACCTGTTTACATTCATGTGACGAAGGATGCCAGGAAGAAGCTGGAGCTGACTGCAGAGGTTGGGATATTTGTGGGGTACACAGAAACACCCCAAAATTATCGTGTGTATTTTCCAGACAGTTGGATGACTGTCGTGCAATGGGATATAAAATTTCATGAGGAGAAAGCCATGAAGTTGTCACTTGAGAGGGAGCTACACTTGCATGCAGAGGAGGAGCTACTTGTTCCTAAATATAAGCCTCAAGATGTGGATCAGCCACAAGAGGAGGTTCATGGAGTGGAAGAAACCACTCATGCAGCGCAAAACATCAGAGGGCGGAAGCGCACTACAGAAGCTGAGCGATTGAATCTTGATGCACTGTAGAATGTAGGAGCTCCTACATCACAGCGTAGACAGAGACAGTCACCTGAATTTACTGGATACATGGCTCTGATGAGAAACTGTATCATGATGGAGCCATTCTCTTTCGAGGAAGCTGTGGAGGATGCGGCATGGGTAGATGCCATGGTGGAAGAGTATGATTCGATTGTCAGAATAGTGCATGGGAGATTGTCCAAGGCCGGAAGGGAAATCAGTGGTAAGTTTGAGATGGATCTACAAAGTGAAGAAAGCTGCTGACGGGAGTGTCGAGAAGTATAAGGCAAGATTTGTTGCCCGGGGCTTATCACAGATCGAGGGGATCGGCTATGAAAAAACCTTTGCACCTGTCGCAAGGTATTCTTCCATACGGACCATCCTTTCTCTCTCAGCGCAGATGGGTTGGCACATTCATCATATGGATATGAAGACTGCGTTCCTCAATGGAGTCATTGAGGAGTAGGTGTACATTGAGCAGCCTGAAGGATTCGAAATCTTCAGCAGCGAGTCACATGTGTGCAAGCTCAAAAGAGCACTGTATGGGCTGAAACAAGCACCTCGTGCTTGGTGCCATTCACCGGACAGACGCTTATTTCAACGTAATTAAGTCAAGAGTACGATCCCCAACCTATACTAGATTGTGGTGGAGTGTGCTTTTGATCATTCTCGCTTTATGTAGATGATTTAATACTAACATGTGATGAACTCGTTGATACACCTGCGTGCGCATCTTGCAAAGTAAGTCGAGATGAAGTGACTTGTCCTCCTCCTTCATTATTTCCTCAGGAGACAACCTAAGTGCTTAAGGGTGGCAGACTCAGGTCTCAAGGCAAGTATGCAGTCACATACCGTGGAGAAGTTTCACCTTTTCACATGTATGTCAAGCTCATAGACACTCCCCTCTCTTCCGGGTGGTTGGAGGAAGGGAGATGCTACTTCGGAGGAGGTAGTGGATGCCACTGTCTATCGACAGTTGGTTGGTTCGCTCATGTATTTAGTCAATACACGACCAGACATATGCTATGCTGTGAACCAGCTTTCACAAGCGATGGTTAAGCCTACCAAGCTCTTTTGGAAGGTAGGCAAGCAGGTCCTGAGGTATCTCAGGGGCACAATCTGGGTATGTATTGTGTTATAGACAGTCGAATGAGGTGAAGCTACATGGCTTCATGGATGCAGATTAGGCAGGAAGCCCAACAGATAGAAAGAGCACATTTGGAGGGATTTTTAGTATCAGATCTACAACAGTTTCTTGGTACAACAGGAACAAAATATCTGTGGCACTCAGTTCAGTGGAGGCCAAGTACATGGCAGCAAGTTTGGCTGCATGTGAGGCTATATGGATGAGGAAGATCCTAGTCGAGTTGTTTGGTTCTCACTTAGATCCTACTGTGATATATTGTGATAATCAGAGTTGCATTAAACTCTCATTTAATCCAGTATTTCATGATAGATATAAACATATTTACATCTGGTACCATCATATCAGAGAATGTGTGCAGCAAAAGATCATGTTGCTTTCTTACATTCCTATGGAGGATCAGGATGCATTATTCTAACGAAGGTGCTCACCAGGAGCAAATTCGAATACCATAGAGATAGGATTGGGGTGGAAGATAATCCCTATCTTTTTGAGAGGGAGTGTTGAGATTCAACTAGATGATGAGCTTAGTGAAAAGAGTCACCTTCACTAAGTGGGCCCGCAGGCTATTTTTGGTGCAAAGTATATTTTTAGACATGTCGATCATATTCTATGAGTTGCAGGATGTATTTGTGGATGGTTGGTCAAGTTGGAAAAATAGATGGACTTCTATTTTTAAACATATTGGGCGGAGTCTATTTTTAGATTACCAGTCTAAAAATAGATATGTCGAATATTATTAGCTCTTAATAATATTTGGACTCTAAACATTATCTTATTCTCTTGGAGCACTTCGCCATGGCCGTATGTGGCACAATGTTCGATAAGTTATTACGCTTATTCTTGAGGGTACGGGGTTTACTAGAGCTATCACATGGAGGAATTTAGTTAGAACCTGCGACGTAGTTTGGTGAGTTGGAGAAGTAGTTGGTGGAGTCATTTGTTTAACCTGCCCTAGATTCTAATATTGCTGTATTTCAGTCTAACCTATCACATATCGTTGAGAGTGGTGTGAGTTAATTAGTTAATTAATTCACTAAATAATAACTCATTAATCAACTGAAGAATAAATCAGTTAACTACAGTGCATGGCAGTTTCAGTGGAGACCAGTGGAGAGGTAGGCGAAAGAGCAAGTGTGACTATCAGTTGTGACTATAGTGATGCATTGATTGCATCCAACACTTAGTGGAGATGCCAATGAGGATTGCGTGAGCAAGGCTGGAGAAATTCAAATTCATTCAGAGCCATTATTCGGCAAGGATTAAGCAGTAGAGTCAGGCTAGCAAGTGGCAAAGATTAGTGCATGGATTTGCAAGATCGGGCTTGATTAGTGTGTAGCGATTGTATTGTACTGAGAGCTTGATATGATCAGCTTTGTATGAGTAATGTTACATGATCTCTATGACATATATTATATACATATAGTTGGGGTTTTCAGCTTTAGGCTTTCCCGTTAAACAACTGTCTTAATGTGTGTGAATTTTTATTGTTTCATGTGTGCATTGCAATCTTGATTTAATTTCCGCACAATGGTGGAATAGATTTTGTATTTTTCATGAAGTTAAAATAGTGTGAGATTAGGAGAATATTGGACATATAACACATAAGTTATATAATTTCTACATCTTTTATAGTTAATGTGCCCTTTTATTTTTTGAAAGTAAAATGGAAAACTTGGTGTAGTAAGCTATGTTCCGGTACAAGAACTAGTGCCTTGTTACAGGAACAGAGTGCTCCAATCCTTGAGGCTTAAAGCCCCTACATGAATACATAAGTCTTCAGTATAAGTGTAAAATATACTTCTCACATAAGCTTTGTACTTGTACTAGTGCAAGCAGATTGCAGGAGTACAAGAACGACCACTTAGTGTGAGAAGGAAGATCCTTTCAAGGGCTTGCTTGTTAAAATGCCACCACTTATACTGAGGATAAACATAGAATTTTACTTCAGAAATTAAGATTATTTACAGCAGTGTGAAATTTCCTTTATTTGATTTCTTCACAAATGCATTCTTTTACATTCCAACACTAGAATTACTTTTGTGTCAATTGCCTTTGAGGTTATTTTCTTTTTGGTTATGAAATATTTCAATTGAGAAGTAGAAATAGATATGGGAAAAGTTCATACCACTTCTGGCATTACCTGTGCTCCGTCTCTAAGTTTAAGAAACCCCCGGGTTAGCAATTAAGTGTTGAAGGAGATTGCTTAAGTGAAATTCCTGCACCCAACATTTTGGCACCATTGTCGGGGAGGCGATTTGAATTGGTAAAAATTTTCCGTTTTCTGCAATAGGGGTAAGTCTGTTGTTATTTTTTCCTGCAGTGTGCTTCTATTGATTGAAGGATTTTTTAGGTGTTGAGTTACTCTTTTGATTGCAACATTTTATTGAATTCTTGTTTTGTCAGTTTTTTGAAATGAATGCCTAAAATAGGTATGGTTCTGAAGCCCACTAAGGGTCAAGGAAATACTGGTAAATATGAAAGCAATTCTCATATTGGGCCTTATTTTTTAGGAAAAAATTTCAAACAAACCCAGTCTCATCACGTAGGAACTGTCCACTTGGATTCTGGCGACAGTAGTCCAGGAGTGACACAACCGACGAATGGGAAGAAGGAGACTATTGGAACCCATAGTCAGCCTTCCCAGCCTGTTGAGAGTAGTTATATTGGAGGAACAACAATGGAAGATCATGAGGACCATGCCGAGGGATCTGGCGAAAATCATGTAAATGAGGAATAATCCACTTTTTGATTCCCAGTTGTGGATTTGGATGTAACTGTGGAAATGAAGAATATACCACCATCAACTCTTCCTCATTTCTATGGTAAGGTACATGAAGACCCAAACTCTTTCCTACTCGAGTTTGATATTTTGTGTAGGAGCTATGATTATTCATCTGATGCTCAGAAATTAAAGTTTTTTCTTGCAATTCTCAAGGATGTAGCATTGCACTGGTTCATGGGACTAGGGGGAAACACTATAGCTTATTGGGAATAGATGAAGAGAGTGTTCTTATCAAAATATCAGGAATATTGTAAAACAAGAGATATTCAAGATGAAATCTTTACTATTGTGCAAAATGATGATGATACCTTAGAGGACTACTTAGAGAGATTCCTATATATTCTTCAAAAGGTCAAAGCACAAATTTGATCTAAGTATCATGAGGACCTTGTTCTTACGCATACTTACTGATGATATTTGAATTTATTAAAACAAAGATATATTTCCTAGAAACCTTTTGATCAAATATGTGACTTGTGCAGGAAATTCTCAAGGAACCAATATAGATTTGGTAAAGGAATTCGAAATAAAAATAAGAAAACCGAATCTACTGATGCTATGATTATTGGATTGGAGAAAAAAATGGATAATATGAAAATTGAAATAATAAATACTGTTAGCAAACAAATAGACTCTTTGAAGTTTCAGCAAAAACTTGTAGAGGAACAAGAGTCATTATCTATTTTTTGTCCAAAATGTAGAAAAAGCATCTTTTAAGGGAATGTCCTCTTGATGTTAAAGGAACTAATAAATGTGCAATTTGTGTAGAGAACCATGCCACGGAGAAATGTCCTTCCATACCTGGGTTTAAAGTTGTACTTGAGGGAGGACAACCTGAAGCCGAATAATTGCATGCTATGGGAGCACAAAGAAACTGGCCTCAAGTAAGTGCTGGTATGGCTCCTGAACTTCCACAAGATTTTTTTGGTTATAATGCACATCCATATTCCTATCCTAACACTAGTCAATCTCAATATTGGCAGCATGGGAACCAATATCATTATGGACAACCCTCCCAAACTTAGAAATAAGGATGGAGAGAGCCAAAACATTCACACCATTCCTATCCTGCACCTATGCAATCATACGCACCTACATATGCACCTTACCCAATGCCACAACCAACATTACCTCGGCCGAGTCAACCAATGCCATCATTGCCTTTACCTCCACCATTTCGACCTCCTCAACTGCTTGCCCAAACGATACCAAACCCCAATAACAAAGCGGTACAAATGATCCATTCTATGAACCTGCTTTTTCCAGCCAGATACTAGTCTATGACAGTTGGATTCAATGATCTAGAATTGAGATCAGGGAAGATAGTAACCTCAGAAAAGAAAAAGCAGCCCATGGTGATTATTGAAGAGAAAGGTGAGGAGGAAACTCTTGACCATTCTATGAAATATGTCACCATTCATCCTATCCCCGTACCTTTAGAACCTTTTCCATCCTCTTCAAACTAGACTCTCTACCCAAAGAGGCTAGTTGTGGAGGGGAATGACCCCATTCTTGAGTCTAGCTTGGAGTTTGAGCTTAGGAATATTTTTATAAATGTACCTTTACTCCAAGATATCAAACAGATCCCCATATGTAAAAAAATCATTAGGGAACTCTGTCTCAAGAATCCGGGAAGGAGAATATTGGAACCTCAAACCATTCAATTTGTTGGTAGAGTAGCAGAGTTAATGATGGGGTGTATGCACATAGAGAAATATACTGACCCTGGAAACCTTGTTGTCTCTATTCATATAGGTGAAATCCTTGTATCTAATGTACTTATAGACCTGGGGGTGGCCATTAATGTTATGACCAAGAAAACCATGGATCAACTTGGATTGTTCCATATTTTTCCTACTCCCACTCTGCTTGAATTGGCAGATAGATCTAAAATCAAGCCGGAAGGGGTATTGGATGATGTGGTTGTTTCATTAGACTCTTGGGAATATCCCGCATAATTCATTGTGATTTAGCCAAAGAATCCTGTGGGAGGACATCCCTTGATCTTGGAACAACCATGGCTTGCTACGGCTGATGCTTATATTGGATGCCATTTTGGTGACATGTATATTTCCCATGGAGATTATAGGAAGAAGGTCACCTTGCATCCACCCGCCAGATCCATTCAGGAGCTCCAAGAAAATTTGTGGTTAGAATACAGTAGTGATGAGGAGACTCAATCTGTTTCCATGATACATCAGTATGCTGAGTCCTCACAGGAGGGTGAGATTCATAACTTCCTAAAAAATCTAGACACCATGCCCAATTTTGAGTCATTGAGTCAGATTTTTAGTCTAGATTTTCAGGAAAGTCACGACTCTCTACCTCCCTCACCACCTTCTCTAGTAACACCTATGTGTACTCTTGAGCCTAATACCACTCTTGTTGAGATTAGTACGGGTAAATCCTTTCATATCAGTTCAGACTTGGATTCATCCTAGCAAGAGCAACTTGTAAAGTTGTTGCGAAACCATATTGATGCCTTTGCATGGGGCTATGAAGATATGAAAGGCATCCCTCCTGAAAAGTGTACCCACCATATCTATATTTAGGATGGAGCCTGACCTTTCTGAAAACCCCAAAGGGGTATGAACCCAAATCTAATAGATATTGTAAAGGAAGAATTGCAAAAACTCTTGGATGTTGATTTTATCTATCCTATTTATGATAGCCAGTGGGTCTCCCCATTGGTGTTAGTCCAAAAAAAATATGGGAGATGGCGCATTTGCATTGATTATAGAGAATTGAGCAAAGCCACTCTTAAGGATTACTTCCCCCTTCCTTTCATCAATCAAGTGCTTGATACCCTTGCTGGTAAGAAGTAATTTTCCTTTTTAGATGGCTTTAGTGGTTATAACCAGATACAGATTACACCTAAGGATCAAGAAAAAACAAATTTTACATGTCCATGGGGTACATTTGTTTATTGAGTTCTTCCCTTTGTACTATGCAATGCATCGACTACCTTTCAAAGGGTAGTCCTGTCCATTTTTGCTGATCTTGAGTGTGTATAAATCTATATGGATGACTTCTCTATGTTTGGTGATTCATTTCAGGATGGCCTTAAAAATATAGAAAAGGTACTTATTCGTTGCCAAGAATATTATCTTTCTTTGAGTGATAAAAAGTGTAGATTAATGTGCAAATCATGTATAGTTCTTGGCCACCTTGTCTCTAACAAAGGTATCCAGGTTGACCTCACAAAAATATAAATTATTGTGAATATCCCTGCACCCAAAACTCAAAGGGAAGTGAGAGGTTTTCTAGGACATGTGAGCTACTATAGGAGGTTCATTTAGAACTTTTCAAGGATAGCTACCCCATTTTTTTGAATTTTAGCTAAGGATAGTGAGTTTTCCTAGTCCACAACTTGCCAACAGTCATTTGAGGCATTAAAGGAAAAATTAGTACATGTACCAATTTTTAGTGGACCAAACTGGTCCCTGCCATTTCACATTTCCTCTAATGCCTCAGATACTACTATTAGTGTAGATTTAGGACAAGAAGAAGACAAACAGTCCTATGCTATCTACTTCATCAGTAAAAATTTGTTACCCGTTGAATTAAACTACACAGTTACTGAGAAAGAGTTTTTAGCTGTAATTTTTGCTATTAATAAATACAGACACTACATTAAAGGGTATGGATTTTTTGTGCATATTAATCATTCCACGATAAAATATTTGATAAATAAACCATTATCTAGTGGTAGAGTGACAAGGTAATTATTATTATTACATGAATTTAATATTACTGTTGTCGATAGGCCAGGAAAATCTAATGTAGTAGCATATTATCTTTCACGATTAAATAATCTTGGTGAAGTTATTCCTGTTGATGATGATTTTCTCGATAAACATATTTTTTCTGTGTCAATGAAATCTCCATGGTTCGTTGACATAGCTAACTATTTAGTCACTGGAAAAAACCACCTCACTTATCTTCTCGTGAGAAGCAGAATATTATATTAAAAAGTGTTGCATACTCCTAGATTCAAGGAGACCTCTTCTACAATTGACTAGATATTATTATCCGTAGATGTGTAAGAGAGGAATAAGTATTTTATATCTTAAAATCCGCCCATGAAGAACCTTGCAGAGGTCACTTCACTAATAAGAGGATTTCATATAAAGTTTACAAGTTGGCTATTTTTGGCCCTCCTTGTTTAATGATGCCAAACAATATGTCAAGCGATGTGATGGCTATCAGCAAGTGTGCCAACCTAATCAAACCAATGAAATGCCTTCATGTCCTTAGGTTATTATTGAGCCTTTTGAAAAATGGGCCATTGATTTTGTAGGACCAATAAATCCAGCATCATTAAATAAAAATCATATTTTGGTTTGTACAGATTCGTTACAAAATGGGTAGAATCTAAAGCTGTTTCTTTTGCTACTGAAAAATTTGTTGTTGATTTTCTTTTTACTGAAATATTTACTAGATTTGGTGTGCCTAGAGAGATTTTTCTGACAATGGTCCGCAATTTATTTATAATTTGGTACAGGGTGTGATGGAGCAGTACAAAATTCGGCATAGGAAATCCACATCGTATCACCTGCAAGAAAATGGTCAGGTGGAGTCCAAAAATAAGGTAATTGAGTCCATCCTTATGAAGACAGTGAACATGCATAGAAAGGATTGGGCTAACATATTACTAGAAGCCTTGTGGGCATACCAAACCACTTGGAGAAAAAACACGGGACACACACCATATGAGCTGGTATATGAGAAACAAGTCCTCTTGCCAATAGAATTCCAGATCAAGACCTTCAGGATTGAAATACAGTTGGGATTAGACCTCTTTAAAGCACAACACCGACATCTTCTAGAGCTTAATGAGTTAGACGCATTTCGAAGGGATGTTGTTCAAAAAAACATATTGGTTCAACAATGGTGCAAAAAGTGGCATGATAAGTCCACCTGAAAGAAGTAGTTCCAACCAGGTGATTGGGTACTCCTTTACAATTCTATATTTAAATATTTTAAAGGGAAATTCCATACATGCTGGATGGGACCCTATGAAGTAGTCAAAGTGTCTGAAAATGGAGCGGTAGAAATCAAAACTATTGATGGACGAAATTCTGTGTTCTTGGTAAATGGGCATAGATTAAAGGTGTATTTTTAGCCCCTTACTAAAGGAGATTTTATGCAGCAAGTCCAACAAAAATCTGAAAAGGAGATGGTAGGTGGCAACACAAATCTATTGGAGATCTGATTCTTTCTTTTCCTCATATAATAAAATGAAAAAAAGAAGAAAAAAATGACAATATATATATATAAAGAATTTTTTTTCCTGTAATTATGAAAATTAGTTGACTTACATGATTGTAGAAGGATCAACCTGAAAACCAACATGTTGGCTGGAAGATCAAAATTTCAATAAAAAGGGAATGTTACTTGATTTTTAGATATGCTCGCTGTCACCAAGAAGAAGAAAGTTCAAGGAACCAAGTCCTTACCCAAGTTTGGGATAACTAGCATGGAATTTTTTATCCAAGTAACGATTAATTCCCGCTACATTTACTTTTTTCGGCACCAGTGCAGGCAGATCTTGAAGGCAAAATTTTTGCTTTCTTCTATTTACTGTTTCGTAATTCCCACTTTTTTTATTTTCTTAATCCCATAATGAATTAACCTCCTCTTTCTTCTAAGAAACTATCCCTACCCGATTTCGTAAAATCCTCTTTTTCCCTTGAATTTTTTTCCACATACCGTTTTTGTTTATCCCTCTTGGTGGTATTATTATTGGAATCCTTGCTATAATATTCCATCCCATTTTGAAAGTTACCCCTTTTCCCTCTTCTTTGTTCCCTCATGGATAGATTGCAGGATCTGATGAAGTCAGATCAGAAGGCATTCTCATAAAACACCAAAGAATGGTGAATAAAACTTCTCTTGTATATCCAGGAAAATTTTTTAGTCCAACCAAAGAACTATGTTCTATCATAATTTTTTATCCCCTCTTTCTTCGATGCTACATAAATCCTTGGTGCAGGAACGCGCATGATCAAATCAGCAGGTTTAGTGCAAGCACACGTATGAATGTGAAAAAACAATGCAAAAATGTTTAACACAGTACATGAGCGCTTGATAAAAAATGCTTCTTGGAAATTTACTTTTTATTTCTGCAGATGAATGACTACCACAGTGATAGATCATAGCATTACATTATTTAAATTTTTGTTAACACTTTGCTTTATCATTTACTGACTTAGGGAGAAATCATTTAAGTGAAAGATATTTTAGGTTCTGAGGTCTATTATTTTTAATGAGTACCGAAGTACATTTAATGTGAATTATGAGGAAAAACATGGGATAATACAAATCTACCCGAAACCCCACACTTACCTCCTTTTTAAAATATCCTCCATCACTTGTTCATGATAGCCTTAATTCATAATCCGATCATCCATGACCGTTACACTGGCACCATAAGAACCTCCGTCTCCTCCAATTATCATTGCCTGCATGTAGGGGATTGATAAATGCGTGCACCATCCCAAAGGGACTATTTTAATGATTGAACGTGATTGGATGGATGTGATTAATAAGGTGGTGGATGGACGGATCTCCGTCATAAAATTCTTGGCAGGCCTTTGGCATTCCTCAGTGTGAAACCTTCCTAAGGTCGTGACAGAGAATTGAGGTGGATTCAAACAAATATGGCACCCGTGAGAAATGAACCATCATCTGTGTTAGGTATGTGTTATATTCTTTCCACGACTAGTCACGCGCCGGGGGGGGGGGGGGCGACAACATTCCTTGTACGTTGCACCGGGCGCAGTAGGGGGGTCATAAGGGGGGGCAGTAGGCCACCCTATTGGGGGTCCGGGGCAGCGCCCTGGGAAAATTGTTTGGACCTTATTTTTCGGTGGGCTGACCCACCCATGGTTTTGTGCATGGGTTTGCACATGGTTTTGGGGCATGATGGTTTTCGGCCCCTAGTATTTTGTAGATCCGGTCAAGGGAACTACGGTTATGTTCTAATCTAGGGTTAATGGATTGGGGTTTATGTATGCTTTAGCATGTATATATGCTTTGTAACACTAAAAGGAATATAATGAAAAACTAAGCTGGTCGTCCTGATTTGGGATCCAGGGGAAAGTCTCTGTGTATATCAGTTTTATGTTTTATGCTCTCGCTATTGTTTATTTTATATTTTCAAGATTCACTTGCAGATAATTTCTATACAGGGTTAAAACCTACAATCTGTGAAGGAGATAGAGCAGACCACAGAGTATCGAAATAGTCTTGCACTATTGCAAGAATTGGGATTTCTCTCATTTTTGCAGAAATTTGATGGGTTCGATATGGTTGTGGCTCTGGAATTTGCAATGACATTTGAGGGAGGCCGAGCTAAGGTAGGATCACTAGAATTTGATGTGATGGAAGATTCTATAGCATAAGCTACAATGTTTTCAACCGCAGGGGAACAATGGTTCAAAAAGGAGAGGATCGAAAAGAAAAGATGGCGTCGATTTGTGGTTGACCTGAAGCTCAAAGTCAACTAGAAGAAAGGGCTTCCGCGCAGTGCCATGATTGGAAAATTGCGAGACCTCCTATACATATTAAAGAAGTTTTTGACCTATGAGGGATGTTATTAATTAATGTTCGTGTACTATATCTGGTTATTTATGCATGTTGAATCAGGGAAACACATCAATTTCCCTTATTACCTGCTCTGAAGATTAGAGAAAATGGCGAAAGGAGTGCAGAAAGGGGATGTGAGCCAGGTTGCATACAAACTGTACCATCATGGGCTCATTGCAATCTTGGTTAAGAAAGAGTCGTAGGCTAAGGAAATGACCTGGGAAGCATTATTGAAAGAATTTTTGGAAAGAAGTGTAGGTAAGTTGGCTGGAAAGAGTGCAAGCAAGAAAATAAAAGTAGAGACCTCGCGCCCTGCCAAGACAAAGAGAAAGAAAAAATAGATGCAAGCAGAGGAGAAGTTCGTTGAAGAAACTAAGTACTCAACAAAAAGAAAAGCGACCAGGACCTCTACTATGAAAAGGACTGTCTCTTTGGGGACAAGTTGCGCTTGGTCGAACTCCCCAATTTTGATTGACGAGTCACCTGAGGCTTCACCTGGAGATCACAACCTCTCGGTTCTTGTGGATGTAGCAACTCATACTATGGTGAATGAAGAAAATGTAGAGAGGGAGGAAGAAATATCCTTGTCGGCCTTCCTTCATAAGTTTAAGGAGAAAATAATGGAACCAAGTACAAACAGAGACCCGACATAGGGTCAGGAAGATGATGAGGGGCAACACATAGAAACCCTCAAAATTTTTGATTAACAAGGTACTGGAGCCCTTGATGAGTTGGATGAATAGGGTACTAAAGCTCCTGATGAGTTGGATGTACAGGGTACTGAAGCCCTTGGCATAATGGACGTAGAGGATACTGAAACCCTCGGTGACATGGAAGCTCCTGGAACAGAAACTCTTAGTGATATTATGATGCATATGCTGGATGGCCAAGATAACTTCGATCTTGGCAACGATGTTACATGCTTTGAATCCTTTACATAAAATGTGCCCTCACCAGATGAGATGGACACGAAGACCTATATCCTTTATCTAAATAATTGGATAATAGAGTTGGAACAACAAGTTCATGACTTGGAGGCATTAAACTAGGTGATGAAGGAGTAGAGCTGGCAGAAGCAAGGCAAGATAGAATTGGTAGAATAGGTAAAAAAAAAGAAACGTCAAGTGAACGTATGGAAGTTTCGGGCTTCTAAATTCTACAAGCGCCTCAAGAAGGTGACCAAACAACTTAAGGAAGCCTAAGGTAAGAAGACGAAGATAGTGAAAGAAGGAATTAGTATCCAAGTGCAGGATTGAAAGATGGATCCCTATTTTGAAGATTTTTTGCAGTAGGTAAAGATTGTTTGAGGGAAAACAACATCTTAGGGATGGGAGGATGTTGGTATGCTAAAATTCTATATTTTTACCCCCTTCCTATTAAAAAACCACAATCATTAACCTCTGTTTTATTTCCATAATCCTCCTCATTCCTGAAGTAGTCCAAGAATACTGTATATTCCTACACAAGCTTCATATTTCATGTTTAAGGTTTATTAGGTGCTTAATTAATAATTTTGAAAGATTTAGTGCCTTTAATATTTATTGTAACATATATATACTTTCCTAAAGTATTTGAAAAGCTAAAGTATTAATCCTTATATTAGCTTGATTTAGTGCAAGTAGATTCCTGCACTGTAGACAACTATCTGTTTCGTGATCTCCTCAACATCTCGATCACTTCATGCGGGCATCCTGGTCCACATAATCCAGTTCAGTTGTGGTCATCCGAAGCTAAATTTAAGCGGAGGATAATCAGGAATATGGCCGAGGATAAGGTCTATGACCAATGATTAGTTCACATCTTATTATATTCGTTGGCTTAATTTTGTAATTTTGTTTGTTATTTCGTTCAGCTGAAAGGCTTGATTTGGAACAACTATGTAATTTTTGATTATGGCCATAGGCCGAAGGGTTGTATAAAATATAGCTCTTATACATAACTAGGGTAGCGATAGCAAGTGCGACTGTAAATTTTAGTTAATTTGTAATCTCATTGTCGCCCTTGTTTTGGGCTGGACTTGAACTCATAATGTATATTTGCTGGTTGGAATTAATACAAGGAGATGTACCATGATTTTCTCACTCTACATTTAATATTTCATTGATGCGTTGTTAAAGTGCTGAAGAGTTTTGTTTCCTAAAATGGGAAACGAGTTAGTTGGCTAGGGCTGAGCCAACCCAACTCATTTACCATTGTGCTTTCATTATCTTAAAGGTGTGTGTTAACTTTGTTTATTTGCAGAAGCATGGTTTAAATATTAATTTCGTTCTTGCTTGATAATTCTTATTTACTTTGTTAAACAATGAAAGTGTGAACAGATCCTTTGTGTGGAAGTCAAATTGAATTAATTTACTTTCTGCAATTTCTTTCCTCATTTGATTTTGCTTGGATCTTGTAGGTAGATTATTCCTACACCAGTCCATGTGGGATCATGCACTCTGGTTTGCTATCTTATTTACAGCAAGTGTTTTATTCTTTTTTCCTTTATACAATTTATTCTATTATGAAAGTAAGCGTTTATTATGAGAAGGAATCATTTCTAATATTAAAAGCTAAACTTTTGAAGATTAATAATGACTTCATGAAATGGAAAATAATGTTGTTGAAATATCTTAATTTATGTCTACGCCTCATGATTTAAGGAGAAGGATTAAAAGTAATCTAAATTATTACAGTGAACCCTTTTTGAGTTAGATTTGGTTACATGCAAAATATCTTTGACTGAAGAAGGTCTTCTTTAACTTTTGAATATTTTTTTCATATTAAAAGTTTATTTCTATTGCAAGGTTCAGTTGATTGAAGCATTCTTTTTCGTGTGCAAGTTATTTCATAATTCTACTTGCATTTGCAATTTTTTTTATAGTTAAGGCACCCTTTTATTTTTCCAAAGTAAATAGGAAAAATTGGTGTAGGAAGCTATGTTCCGGTACAAGAACCAGTGTCTTGTTACAAGAACAGAGTGCTCCAAGACTTTAGACTTAAATCCCCTACATGAAGACATAAGTCTTCAGTATAAGTGTAAAATATACTTCTCACATAAGTACTATACCTATACTAGTGCAAGAAGATTGCAGGAGTACAAGAACGACTGCTTAGTGTGAGAAGGAAAATTATTTAGAAGGCAGATCCTTTCAAGGGTCCACTTGTTAAACTGCCACCACTTATATTGAGGATAAACATATAATTTTACTTCAGCAGTTAATATTATTTACATTAGTGTGAAAGTTCCTTTATTTGATTTCTTCGCAAATGCATTGTTTTACATTTCAGAACTAGAATTACTTTGGTGTTAATTTCCTTTGAGATTTTTTTTTTTCTGTTTGATTCTGCAATATTTCAATTGAGAAGTAGAAATAGAAATAGGAAAAGTTCATACCACTTCTGGCATTACCTGTGCTTTGTCACTAAGTTTACGAAACCCCTAAGTTGACAATTAAGTTTTGAAGGAGCTTGATTAAGTGCAATTCCTGCACACAACACCAAGAAGAGGGTATCAAAAGGGAAACTGATAGGTCAAAGAAAACAATAGAGAAATAGCCCACTGCCACCTTAGTTAAAGCTCCCTACTCTTTACATACTTTCACTGAATCTGGGAGGAGACCCGGTATGAAGGGAATCAGTAGATAAATGAGTCAATAAATGACCCAAGTAGATGTTTGTGGACACCTACCTATTCCATTTAGACCCCTTCTTCTCTTTCAGTATTTCAATTCCCTTAATTGTAGCAAAGTTTACTATTTTTGGCAGCTTCTCGGGTCCTGAACTTTTGGAGCCGTTTTGAGGCCCTAAATGACATTTTTGGGAAAACTGGGGCAAACATGAGGTTTTGATAAATTTTTTCCACTCAAAATTTGTAGTCTTCGGATAGATATTTCTAACTAGGTATTTTGTGTGTCAAATGGAGATCATATGCCAAAGTTACAACCCCCGGAGGTAGATGTACCAATTTACCCAAACGTGGCCAATAGTTTTGCCGCTTCATCCCCTAGGGGTAGGTTTTTTGATGTTTAGGGTTTTCCATTGTTTCTCAATAATAAATAGGCTTCGAGCCTCTTTGTAACACAATTTAGAGGCATGTAGCCGCCACATCTCTTCTCAGAGATAAGTTACCATCATCCGAGCTAGTTTATTTCCATCCTATTAGTAAGCTTATTTAAATATTTGATATTAATGAAATGGAGTGTTATTTATGTTGCATATGTGTAGTTATGGTTATGCCTATAATTTTTTGCATTCTTGTTTAAGTTCATATCATTGGTATCAGAGCGATCTTCTCTTTCTCGGTTTTTATTTGCAAGTCCCCAACGAGGTCGGGATATAAAAAGTTAGGGTTAAAATTGGTCGAACCTTTGCAATACCAACCTCGCAAACCCCTACGACCTCTCATGGAAGAAGAGAAGAAATATGAGGGGGAAGGAGATCCTTTCAAAATATTTCTCGAAGAAGCCCTTAAGCAACAGAGGAATGCGATGATGGACAACTCTGCAACTACCCAAAGATGACACATCTCCTTTCACCAACCAATCTGGAAGTGCTGTTGAGTCTCAAATCTGCATCTTTTCCATACACTTTTCTATACCTTTTTCATCCACCTGAACCTTCCAAGTTGTCAATATCATTGTATATTAATTGCAAAAGAGCATCTAACATGGTTTTTAATTATATTTTTGTGTATTCTGTTTGATTTAGATTTTGTTCATTTAGCTGCGGAATCTTGCCACTTTCCGCAGCTGCTG